>CAUYON010070098.1:0-19435 GCA_963573935.1 Arctocebus calabarensis | reverse complement strand
TTCTTCTAATATTTTTATAGTTTCATGTCTTAAGTTTAAATCTTTGATCCAGTGAGAGTCTATCTTGGTTAATGGTGAAAGGTATAGGTCCAGTTTCAATCTTCTACAGGTCGCCAGCCAGTTCACCCAGCACCATTTGTTAATTAGGGAATCTTTACCCCATTGAATGTTCTTAATTGGCTTGTCAAAGATCAAATAGCGGTAAGTAGCTGGGTTCATCTCTTGGTTCTCTATTAGAATTCATATATTTAATGTGTGTCCCAAGACAACTCTTCTTTCAGAAAGAAGAAAGAAGGTTGGTCATCCCTGGTGGAGATTCAGGGAAATAATATACTTAAAATAAAATATTCAGCCTAGTGACTGATACACAGACAAGGTTCAATGTTTGGTAGTCCATGTTTTTTGCCACCGTTTTTCACAATTCTAGGTAGCACATTGTATGGAAGTTCTACAATACATGTAGCCACTTCCCTTTGGTTGACTATTTACATTGTGGAAAACCCTCCTTTACCTCCAACTTTGGAATTTGCATTTCTTCCTTTTCCTAAACTTCTAGAAATGGAACTACTGGGCCAAAAGTTATTCATATTTGAAAGGTTCTTGATGCATAGCATAAAAGTACTCTCTCAAATTTGATCAGGGTAAAAATTCATTTTTAATTTATAAGAACATCCATTTTTCACGTGTTTTTACCATACTGTGCACTACTATTATTTGTTTTCATCTTTACTATTCTGAAGATTGAAAATCATGAACTTACATGTTACCTATTGCTCTGTTAATCTATCTTTCTCTTCCTCAATAAACTTTGTTTCATGCTAAAAACATTATATGTCAGGGCGGTGCCTATGGCTCAAAGGAGTAGGGCACTGGCCCCATATGTCGGAGGTGGAGGGTTCAAACCCAGGCTAAAAAAAAAAAAATTAGTATGTCAGATATTTTTATATGCTGGTTGGTAATTGGTTTTAATAAATAACTTCCCTAAATCAATTCCTTCACTGTAGAAATCCTTTTGAGTGCTTAACAATGCTTTGTCACCTTTGAAGATCAGCTTCTCCTGTGCAGTCTTCAAGGTGGTCATACTCCGCCAGCAGGGCTGACCCTTCCTCAGGTTATTCTTCTTAGAAATCTACTTTCTTATGGTTTTATTGTTGCACTTTTCACATGTATTACTTTACATAGCTCTTTACCTTTCTAGAATGTTTATTGAGGGTAGGAACTATCTTTTACTCCAAAACAGGTTCATTCACTCAAGCATTCATCCAATCCACAGGGAATTATTGAGCACTTACTAACAACCCCTTTGCTGTTCAGAGATCTAAGGATTCGGCATAGAACCAAATAGAACATGTTTTTGCAGTCAGGATCCTTATATGGTAATGTATAGATGCAAATAAAAACACATGAGCAAAACAGTAACTGATAAATGCCTTCTAAGAAGAAATAAAATCCAACTGGGCCAGAGGAAAGTTAAAAAAATCCTCTTGTATGCACCTGCAGGCTGAGACCTGAAAGGTGAGAAGGACACAGCAGCAGCAATTCGGGGTGACAGTGTCCCAGACAGAGGGACATCCTGTGTGAAGGTTCTGCAGGAGGAAAAGAGCTCTGCTGTGTTCAGGGCCAGACATAAAACCACAGCAGCAAAACGGCAGGAAAATCAACAAGGATAAAGAACAGAGAAAATAGCAGTCAGAAAGAGAGGAAGCCAGCAGTTCATTTGAGGCAGGTCCAGCAAACTTTTTCGGTAAAGGTCCAGTATATAAGTATTTTTAGTTTTTCAAGCCATATGATCTCTGTAACAACTATTCACCTCTGTCCTTGCAGTACAAAAGCAGCCGTGGGTATGTAGATGAATGGAGGTGGCTGTGTTCCAATACACTTCATGTACAAAAGCAAGCTGCTTTTGGATATGGCCCGTGGGCTGTAGTTTTTGATCTTTGATCTAAGCCTCTCAGGTTCTGAGGAAGAGTTTAAATACAGCCCTCTTTGTCTGATGGTGGCAGGAAGGCATTAATAATAGTAACAATGGGAAGCCGTGGACGAGGTTTTTAAAAAGGGACCCATATGATCCCTACTTGTTGAGGTCTCAGGTCATGTTACAGGTGCTAAAAAAAATGTTAAATAACAGAGAACCTTTGGAATGAAAAGGAAACTATTTTAAAATTCTCTCTCCTAGAATTCTAAGCTCTGGGGTGGTAGGCATTGGAGTTATAAAGATAGTGGTGTCATGGGGGAGGGCAGGGGGAACAAAAACCTTTTATATTTGCTGTTTCAGGACATCTACTAGACAGGAGTTTTTAAACCTGTATGATGGTAGGCCTTAGATTTAAAAAAAAAAAAAGAAGAAGAAGTGAGTGTTGGTTATAAGCCAAGCAATCAATTGGAACGGAAAGCTGAATGGGAGCTCACAGGCATGGTAGAGAGACACTTTTCAATTTTAGGCACCGGAGGACCTGTTACAGACTCCACTGCTTCTATATCAGGCAGACTGATTGTCAGTGTTGCCATTAAGGAATCATTTCCTTACATTTTCTTCCCCTAACTGCTATAGTGGGAAACCGGATTTCTGTGAGAAAATCAAATGATGGTCTCTTTCATTTCCCAAAGCCCTTTATTAGAGTCTAAAATTTAATGAGCTTGCTTACCAATCATCCACATGGCTCTTAACCCTGGAATAACATGGGAAAGCCTCTTGATTCTGAACCATTCCCTACGACATTGTACTTGGGAAATGTCCCAGTGTAGAAACTAATACAAAGGCGGTGCTATAGCCTTATAAAACACTTATCCCTATCTCTGTCCACTTCATAACAATTTAGAAAAACATTTAAATTAAATCACACTACATAAATTAGAAAATCAGTATGGTTCTTTGCCTCTGTTAAATTTCTTTAAAAAAAAATAGGTACTCGAGGTACATCTATATCTCAAGATCTGGAATATTAAACAAAGAGATAGAGATCTGATTGTTGGCTTAACGCTGAGGATCCCATTTGCCTGGCATTTGGAGTAGCACCAGGCAGCAGCCAGTTTTATCAACAACGTGATTTGGCCATGGTGTGTCCACCTAGTTACTTTGACTAGGGCCAGGGAAAGTTACCAGAGAAACACAAGGGGATGGTAGAATTAGAAGGCAGATCTATTCAGCCAAAAGGTCTAGTCTTGGATGTTAAAACCCAATCATTACAAAATGATCTAGGGATTGGGCTCCATTAGCCAGAATCCCCCAGGTGTGAGCAACTGCCTCCCTCCGTACACATCAAGCCTCTTTGGAAACAAGATTAGCTTTTTGCAAATGAGAGAAATCACCAAAATGAGATCACATCTGAGCGGAAAGTGAAGCGGGAAGAGCCTGAGCTATGAGGAAGGAAATGAGCTTTTTGCCTCCGTTATTCAACTGTCACCAGATTCCTGGGGATGGCCTTTGTGCAGCAGGTTTGTCCCTCAGGTGCACAGAGACGTCTGAGCACCTCAGGGAAGGGCCAGTTCAGTGGCAGGAACTTGTCTTCCGTTCCTTGACACAGTGAACTCTCACCTTTGCCTTCTAATTTCCCTGTTGGCTATTTTGTAGTTCATCTCCCTCCATAGCACCCTCACATCACGAGGCTTCAATGAGAAAATGTGACTTCTCTTTAATCAGAGTTGAGATAGTCCACCTGAGCCCTCTTCAAAGCCTTCAATGAGAAGCTTATTTACTTGGGGCTATTCACTTCCTGATGTTTTATGGCCAGACAACTTTATGTCCACACCCAATCAGATCTAGACAGTGAAACGGGGTGTTGAGCCGGAGCAGAAAGTCATCAAAAGTACAGTTGACAAGCTGGGCCATTTGAAGGTGCACCGGACTCTTGGGACCCAGGTGCCAGCTATCTCGAGACAGCTTATTCATTGGGAGCTGCTTATATATAATTCAACATTCACACACCTTTATGCTCAGAAGAAACTATAGTTGTGGCAACATACCCAAAATCCTGGAAGAAAAGGAAGATTGTGGGTGGACAGTGTTTATAGTATAGGGACGTTCCTTGACCACAAGTCTTGCTAAATATATATCACCTGCAGCTATAGTGTTGCAGTCTTGATGTCTTGTGCCTTACCTGGGTAGAGAGGATACAGCTCAGATCCAGGGCTCAGGTGTCCTCCCCACCAACATCCTATGCAGCAGAGAATGGAGCAGAACCAGACGCCAAGCTCCCACCTAACATTCTTTGGGAGGAAGGGTTTGCTGGCCCCTTTACTGAAAAGATGGATGAGGGACTACCACTGGCTACTAGTTGTGATCCCATTTTTCCTTCAAGGAATTATTCTCTTTCCTCCTCACCCCTCAGGTTGGTATAGTGACATGGGTCTAAAAAAATCTCAACATAGGTCAAGTCCATATAAATCATGACTGGTAATCACCACCTCTCTTTCCTGAGTAAAATTTCAGATAGTAACGATCATTCAATCCATTTTTTATAAGCAATGAGTAATCTTTTTTAAAGCATAAACCCAAAAATGTCTCATCGCTTTTCTTGCCTAAAAAGCAGTCTGAGCCGCTTAACAGGGCACACAGGGTCCCCCAGCACTTTACCTCCGCCCCCTCTCAATCACCAGTATTTGAAATCCCTTTAATCCATACTACATTAAGTTCTCCCAAATGTGTCACTGTTTCAGCTTCTGCAGACCTTCTTACCAATGCCTACATAGACATTCTGCTCATGAACCTCAGGGTAGGAGGAGAAAGTTATCCTTCACTGAGGATTTACCACGTGCTGGGGAGCGTTGGAAGAGCTCTGTGTATTCTTATTTTTATAATTCTGATTTCATTACAGATGCAATTTCTAGTTTCAGAACTGTACACATAGGCCGATTGGTATAAAGACAATGATTAAGTTTCAAGGAGAAGGAGGAGGATGAGAGGTGGCAAAGGGTTTCTGTGCAAAACAGACTTTTAAGGAATTTAGGGAGGTACAACTGCTACATAATAAAGTGCACATATTTGGAATTTGCCATTTGATCAGTTTTGACACATGCATATATCTGTGAAACCTTTGCCACAATCAAAAGAGTGAACACACACATCACCCCCCCACATTCCCTCATAGCCCTTATTCCCTCATAGCCCTTTGTGATCCTTCAGCCCCTCTCTGCTCATCTGTTGTCAACAACTGATCTTTCTGCCACTATAGATGAATTTGCATTTTTAAAAAATGACAGAAATGGGGCGGCGCCTGTGACTCAGTGGATAGGGCGCTGGCACCATATACCAAGGGTGGCAGGTTCAAACCTGGCCCCAGCCAAACTGCAACAAAAAAATGGCCAGGCGTTGTGGTGGGCACCTGCAGTCCCAGCTACTCGGGAGGCTGAGGCAGGAGACTCGCTTGAGCCCAGGAATTGGAGGTTGCTGTGAGCTGTGATGCCACAGTACTCTACTGTGGGCGATAAAGTGAAACTGTATCTACAAAAAAAAAAAAAATGGCAGAAACAGACTCATACAGTATATACACAGTGTATTTGTACATGTGTATTCTTTTATGCCTGGATTCTTCTTCTTAGCATCATTATTTTGCGACTGACCTGTGCTATTGAATGTATGGATAGTTCACTACTTATTACTGCAGAGTAACATTCCATTTCATGAATACCCCAATTTATTTATCTATTCAGCTTTTAATGAGTATTTGGTTTATATTTATTTGGGGGCTATTGCAAATGAAGCTACACAAAAATACACATACAGGCCTTTTCAGGGGCACACTGTTTCTTTTCTCTTGGGTATATACCTAAGAAAAATGGCTAAAACAGTATGGCAGGTGCATGTTTAACTTTTTAAGAACCTGCAAAGTGTTTTCCAAGGTGTTTTTATTCCCACCAATAGTGTGTGAGAGTTCCATTTGCTGCATCCTGGCCAGTGACTGGGATCATTCATCTTTTAAGCTTTTGCACTGAACAATGTAAAGATCTCATCTTCTCTTGAACCTAGAGGTAAGAACAATTATTCTCAGTATGGAGATGAAAAGACTGAGACTTAAAGACTTAACCAAAGAGGTTAAGTGACACGTGCAAGATATGCCACGTACAATGATTAGGTTCAGAGCAACACGGGATGTTGGCAGGAGGATGTGGTCCAGCTTCTGGGACCAGAGAAGACAAGAAGGCAACGGGGACCTGACAGAATTCACAGGTCAGCCAGTGTTGTGACCTACATTGGAAGGATGTCAGGGTCGGTGGTCCTGTGACCGACTACCATGCCTCTCAGCAGAGCCTGCTCTGTTATGATTTCTTGTGCTTTGAGAACTATATATATATATAAATGAGAGTTGGTCTCTGATGCTCTGAGATCAGCCAAGGGGCAGAGAAGTGTCAGCTTATTCCGGCTAGAGGTCTAAAAATGAAGCCTGTGGCTGCATCTCAAAGTGCAAAAGACACTAGAGAGGAAAATGAGCTCCAGGGAGCGCTGCGTGGGGTTGGGGGGAGGGTAGATTTAAAGTCTCTTGTTGAATTTTCCCTTTTCTCAGCAACTTCTCTATCTGAGCATAACTTCCATTCAAGCCCAGAGCGACTGCAGCCTTTTGCTTTAAGATAGTGAGCTACTTCCTGATAGGTTTAGCTCGGTTCAGTTTTACACAGGCGCTTAGCTTTAATCTGCTGAATTCGCTATTCTGGCCAAAGGAAGGGGCCAAGATGACTTCAATTATCCTAGGTGAGTATGTCTGAAATTAGCTGATGCACCATCGACGAGGGGAGAAAACTGCACCCTCCAAAGCCACTGGTTCTCCGCAGACTGCAAACGGCTGGCTTCTGACAGCTGTTACGGAGAAGCTCAGTTATCACCAAGGTCACTGCAGGCAACACCAAGGATGTGGGTTCATAGGCTTCTGATAGAAACATGAACAGACAAAACCAAAGAGCAGAAGCGAGACCAACAGCCAATAAATGTGCCCATCACAGAGTGGGTGCACAAATGGGCTCAGCAAAAATTGTGCAAGGGGAATCTCTCTCCATTATGTTTAGAAGCGAGGCAAAGGTTCTGACGAAGCATTCAAAAGAGAAAACAAGGATTTTTGTTTTATAGTAAATTTGAGGATGTACTTAAATATGTGTATTTTTACATAGCTAGAGGTAGTCATCAGACTGTTAGATAATAATCGTCTCTAGGGGATAGGATAATGGGAGTTCTTTCTCTTTCTTCACTTAGTTGATGTTTAAGGAAAGATTGACTAGTGAGCAACATTACTTGCTAAATCTAAAAATAAAAGAAAATCTGTAAGTATATCTCCATTTAAACAACAAAGCAACATAACGCAATGTGAAAAATAAGGCCTAGTCTATTCACGTATTCTTTTTTTTTTTTTTTTTCTGGTTGCAGCCATCCTTGTTGTTTGGCAAGCCCAGGATGGATTTGAACCCGCCAGCTCAGGCGTATGTGGCTGGTGCCTTAGCCTGTTGAGCCACAGGCGCCAAGCTGTATTCTTATATTCTTAACATGCTTGAAAAGTTCCAGGGAGCTTTCAAACCTGCCCTATCTCTTCTAGTCTTCCAGGCTGTCTTCAAACCACGTCCGTCTTTTGTCAATCTATCACAGTAGATGCTTCACTTGTTTTCTTACCTCTAGCTGCTTCTCATCCTTGTGTGTTCTTAAGCACTAACCCCAAACCCTGTTCCAGGATACCCTATACTCAGATTTCTTCTACCTTTAGAAACTTCTGTTGCCTCTTCATTGTATAACTTCAAGAAGGAAGTTCAGAGCCCTTTATAACTTGATCCCACTACTTTTTATCACATCAATGTCTCTGTGTTATAGTGCAGCCCCTCAAAACCAGAGGGTGGTGGAATTGCATCAGACCATGAAGAATTCAACACGTGCATAAGGAAATACGTCCACTTAAGAAAGGAGAACAGGTATTTCAGCTTATAAACTACAATATTCAAAATTAACTTGGCCCAACACATTGAAAAAATGTGATTCTTGCCAAAAGTTTGAGACGGAAACGTTGTGATTCACAAAATTTGCGGATAAAACGAGGTTTCATTAATTTTTATTACTACACTTTCTTACATTTACAAGAGTCAAAGTCACATCAGTATAATCTGCCTCCTCTCTCTGGGTGCCAGGTATTGAAAACACCACCTCGTACATTTTTACACATGATATAATTTCTTACTGGACTGTCATGCCACTTTCTCTGTCTCTTCATTTAGGCTCATCTGCCATATTTTTTGGAAAGCTTAATAGAAGAGCTCTCATTCTTTGGGCTACAATTATAGCATGTCTCACACAAACTAGTGTTTGTCTATGGTGAACTCTAGCTTGTGAGTTCCTAATAGAAAAGTATAGTGTCTTATTTAACCTCCATAGGAAGGTCCTTACCAGTGAACTGAGGCAGAGTAGATGCTTTATAATCATTAGTTCAACTGCTGAAAGACTATGGGAAAGTTTTAATCAAGTCAATTAGTATAGAAGCATTAACTAATATATTACACCCCGAAAGAACTGAGATTACTCTTTTTGGTGTGGCATTTGAGAATTGAACAGAAAAGGTTTGTAATCAGAGCCAAAATAAAAACAAATGAAAGTATACTCCCTCTCTTTTTTTTTTTTTTTTTTTTAGTTTTTGGAGACAGAGTTTCACTCTGTCACCCTTGGTAGAGTTCTGTGGTGTCACAGTTCACAGCAACCTCAAACTCGTGGGCTCAAGCAATTCTCTTGCCTAGCCCCCCAAGTAGCTGGGATTACAGGGGCCCCCCACAACACCCAGTTATTTTTAGAGATGAGGTCTCATTCTGCCTCAGGCTGGTCTTGAACTCCTGAGGTCAGGAAATCCACCAACATCGGCTTCTCAGCGTGCTAGGATTAGAGGTGTGAGCCACCACATGTGGCCTCTCTGACTATTCATTACCTTTAAATAGATTGTGTTTAATGAAAGACATTCCTTGGTTTTCTCACAATGACAGTAAATATCTAGATGACAAGTGGTATCAAGGATCATTTGCTAGAACCTGAAATTAAATCAGAAGTGGTGCATAGATTTCAGATTTCTTTCAGTTTGGTCTATCAACAGTGGTTGTCTAAAGACCTGGTCAAGAAGGATTTTAAGACTACATCTGTATTTAGGGAAAGTGTGCCCTGATTGATTAGTGATGTCTGCTTTGGCCATGGTCATGGATAAAGAAATGTTTATCCACCTGCCAAATATTTCTGATCCCTATCTTGATCTTAGGCAGATTTTACTTTGTGTTCAGATTCTGGGCAGCTATCTCCTACATGTGGAAGAGCAAAAGGTCTTGGAATCTATTCCAAGGTCCTCAAGATATACTACCACAGAGCACCCCTATTTGCCTGTTTTACTATCTCTGGTTCCAAGGACTTGGTCCTAGCTTTGGAAGATCTCTGGGCCAAACTTTGGGATTAGTACTTCTTTTGGAGCTTCTAATCCTCAGAATTTGTCTTTGACCCTGTAAAAATGTCTTTTAGGTTACCCGGTTACTTGATCTGTGAACTTCCTATTTGCTTGCGATGGGAATTAATTTATTTCCAAAAGCTCTGAAATTAGAAATCAAGAAAATATTTATAATATTTTCCCTATAGGTGAAAAGGAGGTTATTTAGGCAGTTTTAAGAAGCTTGCTTGGCTTACACCAGCATTTCCCCAGCAAGCTGGGATTAGCCCTATTCAACCAGTGAGGGAGGGGAGGCAGACACAGTGACTGCTTGGGAAAGGGGGTGATGGTGGGCACACTTTGAACAACTACTGAGTTAAGGACCCTGAGCTGGTTCAGAGTTTTGCCTATAGTTACCCCAGTTCTGTCATTTTGTAGAATAATGCTTCAATGGGAATCAAAGAATCCTCTTACATTTGGTACTGCACCCTGTTTCTGTTCTGATATCTGCAGAGCAGTGGCCTGTGGGTGCCGTGTTAGAAGGCAAACTTCTTTCATGCAGTTCCCTGTTCAGCACATCTCTGCCCCTCACTTGCCTCTTCTTATCACCCTCTTATCCAAACAAGAACACGTATGCGCAGAGGAAGACCCGTGAAAAGCTCTGATCCCACTCCTTCTGTCCCAAGGTCAGTTTTCCCTTCACAGAGTCACATTGTGCAAAGCTTGTTTCCTTGCCCTTGTGAAAGGATATGCTGGCTTTCCTAGAAAGTTCTACAGACAACTGGCTAAAATGTTCTGGATGAAGATGTCACCTACAGGGTTTCTCAGATTTGGGGAGGGTGCCTTATACCCTCCCTACCTGAAGTATGCTTTTTCTGTATGCACAATTCCCTGTATAGACATACCCACAAGCCAAGCCTTTGCTTTTCATAGAAAACAACCTAGTCTTTCACCAGATAGTGCCAGGATACAATAATAGGATGCTATGACACTACCCTAGGCCTGCCAACTGCTACTGTGCTATTGATTTACCAGCTGCAGTATGTCCTTGAATCATTACGGTCCTGAAACCTGGAGTCATTTTCTTGTGGCTAAAGTTTGCCCCTTCCCCTCCCTGGCCATGCTGCAAGATCCTAATTCTAGAAATCACAGGGTTAGCAATGACAGAACAAGGTGGCAGCAATCACCTCTATCCTCTTTAACAAAAGCAAAAATAGACTTCATGGGGCTGGGTGTTTTGCAAGCACATAAGAACACTGCTTAATCTTAATGCTGTGCTAATGAACTCAACTGAAGAGAAATTTTACCAAGATATTCCTAGCATAATCAAAATGAATTCAATTTCCTAAAACAGCGAATAGTTATTACTGAACTCTCTACTCACTGGCTAATCATTTTTTTGTTTTCCTCTTGGAATGGAGTTTTTCCATTTAAAACACTTAAACCATTAAATCTAAATAAAAATGGGAAAACTGTGAATCTATAAGTTGCTGGTTTGGCAAAAATGTCTTTGCTGTGATCTCTGTGTTATGTTTGATGATTTGCCACTTTCCACAAGTTCATGTCATGGCTTCATGTATACAAAGTGGTATTTTTTAAACACTTGCTCTTCTTTTATTAGCTATGGGCTTATCATTAGGGTATGAGCATTACATATAATAATTCACTGTTCCCATGTGGCAATTCATGACTTTGATTGTGCCAATCAACCATATAAAACAGCCCAACCCATCAAGAGTCTACAAATAAAAATATCTGACTGCTAAAAGTCAAGGATGAAAAGCACCCTGAAGACAGCTTAACCAATACAATGTCTTGTAGAACAACTACAATGCCATTCCTGAAATCTTAAACAACTTTCAGGTTTTGAAAAAAGTAAATTATTCCTGTGACCTTATTGAAAAGACTCATACTCATGATTAGAAAAAGCTAGGGAAGAAAAATGAAATGGTGGAGATATTCAGGTGTATTGTCAAATAGTCCTCAAGCCAGACTCATCTATAAAACCAGCTTCTCCTTTAATATTCCCCAAGAATAAACTTATTGGAAAAGATTTTAACATCTTTAACCTATTATATGAGATTTTTTTAATAACAAAATAATTATTATCCTAATAGGCTTTTATGGTGTCTATCATTCCTCATAAAAGCCCAATGATCATAAACTCATTATCATCCATTTGGGGGACATTTCCCTCTCTTTATTATATTTCACTACCCTAACTCGTATTATTCCCTTGGCCCAGGGATTGATAGACGAAATAAAATTCATTTTGGTTTCACTGAGAGTAAACATACTTTATAAAACTGAAACATATGCTGGAAACATATTATTCTCATTAAGTATATATTTAAGAAGAACTTTCTCTAAGGTATTTTATGAGTAAAATCATAACTGGATAATTCACTCTCCTTGGTTTTAAATTCTAGATGGTTTCATAAAATATTTACTTTCAAAAAAATGTACAGTCCAAACTTACAGCTTCTGCATAACACAATTTAGGTAAAAGGCATCTTTTCAGCTGGAAAATCAGTCATATGCCATTAATCCTTTATATGATTATGCAGAGAACAGAGGTAATGATGAAAACCCAGATTCAACCAATACTAGGAAGTTTTAGGCATTCCTTCTTTAATTCTTATTTTTCTGATTTAGGTATGAAGTCCCTGAATGTTTAAGAGCATTGTCCAAAGTGTCACAGAATCAGACTAGACTCCCAGGGTCCCAACATCTAATCATGCCCTCTCTCCAGTGTGTCAGACAGGGCTCTATCTGGGTCTCAGTTCTGGCCTCAGTTGTACCGACCAGTCCTAGCTGCCTTCATCCAGGGAAGAATACCACATCTTCTTAGTATCAACATATTAGACGTGATGCCACACAACACTACAGCCAGATGGGTAAATATAGGAGTCAGATGTGTAAAAATCATGGCTAGAATCAATACCATAGAGTTATCTACATTAAAGGTTCATGGAATTTGTAACTACTTGGGTGTGTGTGTGAGGCACGTGTACATTAATTTATAATGACAGCTGGATGAGACCTGCTCTACAGGACACACTGTTTCTTCCTTTTCTGGAAAGTCATCCCTAATCTCACTATGAATTGTGTGATGTGATTAACATGTGTCTAACAGCAGGAAGCCTTGGTGGAATAAAGGCCAAATGTCTCCTGTATTCATCCACCCATCTGGCCATGTTTTGTGCATATACAATTGAGCAAATTTATTATGTTGTGCAGTTTGAGTGCTATAGCCAATAGGTAATGACAGCCAGCCAGACACTAAGAAGAAAGAGCACATTTATGTTGGTGACAGTAATGATCATGCCATATTTCCACCTGGAGTATAAGCTACTGTGGTCTTCTCCTATCCCCAAGAGATATGTGTGTCATAGTGGAGGGGAATGAATGAATAGGATGGTTTAATTTAGATAGATTGGATAATAGTTTTACTGGATAAGCTCTTTTGTTACATGGAATAATTTTTTAATTTTTTTTATTAAATTATAACCATGCATTTGTAGGTTACAGTATGATGATTTGATATACAATGTGGAATGCTTAAATCAAACTGATTAACATAAGCATCACCTTACTTACTTATTTTTTGTGGTAAGACATTTATAATTTACTTTTAGTTACCTGAAAAGGCTATCTTTGGAGAGTTTTAAGTGGAATAAATATGGCATATTTTTAGAATTCTGCAGCCCTGATGTCTACTAATTCAGGGTTTCTCTACTCTTGCAAATACCACTCTTCACATATAAAACCTCTTACATTATAAGGCAAATTTTGTTTCAGTACTTAAAAAACAAACACACCTTTGAACTGTCTGCAGTGATGTGCATTTTCACTTACCTTTTCTGCTGATTGAGCGGTGCCAAAAAAAATTGGAATGAAGGCAAGCCATACTATACATGTGGTGTACATAGTGAATCCAATGGGCTTGGCTTCGTTAAAATTCTCGGGTACACCCCGAGTCTTAATGGCGTACACAGTACATGTGACCATGAGAAGGATGCTGTATCCCAAAGAGCAAATGATCTGGAGATCTGTGATATCGCATTTGAGAACCCCTCGGGCCTGCTCAGGGTTCATTGTTTTATGTTCGTCATAGTCTATGATGATGTTGGGGGGGTCGACCCCGAACCAAACAAAAACACCCAGCAGCTGGACTGATATCAAACTGGAAGTGATGGCCAGCTGTGACGTCGGGCTTATGAGTCTGGGAGCTGTCACCGATTTCTTGCCCTGCTCAAAGATGCGATAAATGCGATTTGTTTTTGTCAAGAGAGCGGCATAGCTGATGCACATCCCCAAGCCCAAGAAAACTCTCCGGAAAGAACACACCGCCACATCAGGTTTGGCTATCATCAGGAAGGTGATGATGTAGCAAAGGAAAATGCCCGTTAAAAGGACGTAGCTGAGCTCCCGTCCAGATGCCCGGACGATGGGTGTGTCATTGTAGCGGATGAAAGTGGCCATGACGAAGATGGTGGCGATGATCCCCAGCATTGCCAGGAAGACGGGGATGACGGCCCAGGGGGAGTGCCACTCCAGTTTGATGATGGGGATGTCTTGGCAGCCAGTCCGATTTTCATTGGGCCGCTGGTCATAGGGGCAATGCTGGCAGGTCATCTCATCAAACTGGTACTGGTAACCATCACAAGGCTCACAGGTCCAGCAGCAAGGCGTTCCCTTCTGAGTCTTCTTCCTCTGCCCGGGCTTACACGGCAGGGTGCACACGGAGGCAGGGGTCTCCCTGACCCCTTTTCCCCACTGCATGTCTTCTATCTGTAGCATAAAAAATAAGAAGGTGGAACAGGCAGATTATTGAAGAGACAAGAAAAAGAACACCATAGGCAATCCTGGCAGCCAGCGTTTGAGGCTTGACAAGGCTTCTATGACTTACAACCCTGGTTTGATCCCACTTCATTGACTACAAATTCTCTTCCACATTCCCTTGTGTGTTCCCAGATCATAATGATGTGCTAGATAATGGAAAATACAAATCCCCTATTTCCATCCCAAATATGAATCTCCTGAAAAAGAACCTTGATGTCTGCGTTTGTAACAAATGTCCAAAGGATTGTTGTGAGCAGATAAATTGAGAAGCACCGATCTGCAGTCTTCTGCCTCCTGCCCTACCCCAATGATACATGCGACTATCTCCAATCGAGTTAAAAAAAGGAATGCACCAAAAACAGCTATAACAAATGTGAAAGCTACATCCATTTTCCTTGTTAAGTGCATTTGTTTTAAAAAAATTAATTATGTTGGACAATATTGGCATACTGACAGCTTTCCTTAAAATTCTGCAGGCATTACTGCCACTTTCATTGAGAATTTTTGAAGCAAAGTGAATCTATTCCATTACTTGTCCCAGGGGAGAAGTGAGGCTCATTCTCAAAGGCTTTGATTACAGGAGGCTGTTTCTAAGGGTTCAGGAAACATTTGATAGGAAAGTAATAGAGTCTGGACACCTTTCAAGATTGGCCATTCACCTGGAGATGACATTTAGGCTTAACCACCATATCCTAAAGGAGGTGAAAGTGTATTTGCTTAATTAGAACAATGGTTTTTGGTGGAGGTGGCGGGGGATTTAAAACCGGTCATGTTCTAAGAAAATAATATTAGGAACAATATAAGTATAAGGCTGTGGGGCTCACGGATACAAGAAACGAAGAAGAAGAAGCCCAGAAGGAAACAAACAAACAAACAAACAAAAAAAAAACACGGAGTAAATTAGTGTAGACAGAATAATTATTGGTTAGCCTGCTGAAGCTTCTGGATATACCTAAAACAGGATTCCCTTAGACTATGCCATTATGTAAGCCAGTAAATTCACCTATGCAAAAATACTTTAAATTTTAATTTTGTTTTTTGTTACTTATAACCAAGGTCTTGAGTAGTCTATGCACTAAATAGAATCGGTATGTACAGTTTGCAAAAGATGTACTAAGTCAGCTAATTATTTTATAGAACAAATTCCAATTAACGACTATAGCTGATTTTCTCTGTACCCTCGTTAATTAAATTTTTAAGACTAACCAAAAAATAGATTGGAAGATGCTGTAAAGTCTGAGATTTTTGAAAAGCAGAATTTTAAGAAATAATGGGTAAGAAAACAATTTATTGCTCATTGGAATTTCTGTGTTATATTAATATCTGAATGCAATGCAGGGCAGGCAGTGATGTTTCCATTAATGCTTGAATGTGAACTGCATTCAAAATCTGAATCAAATGTAGCTAATTCTGAAAGAAAATGGCTCATGAGTTATACTTCTTAAAATATCACAATCCTAATGGTTGAATTTAAACCAAGAACCTTCAGGTGATTCTAGAGTGAACTTACTTGCATAAGCACAAAAGTCAAGTTAGTGCTAATAAATCTGACTAAATATAAAACATAATTATTTCTTCCTCAACAGTGTCATCTTCATTTTCGAGGTGGTAAGTCACTAGAAGCCACCCCAAAGTCATCAAATTAAAGGAATAGCTTGTAATAAGTGAGAAAAAGATAGGCATTAACTTTACAAATGTCAAATTTCAAAGAGTTGGAACCTAAAAATTTGTTCTTCCTAATAACGGTATTTTCAAATGTCAAATTACAAGGTTTTACTAATGGTTAGTAGAAAAGATTAACAACTAAAAAAAAAAAAAAGATAAATTTCATTAGCTAAAGTTGAAAGTGCCTGATTCTAACACCAGTGAGTACTGATATGCCTTACGATTTTAACTGATCTAGGGGAATAACTGTCGGGCTCATACAAATATAAAAACAAATTATCATTATACATAATATTTTATAGCCAGTTTTAAATGTTGCCAACTCATTATTCCCCCCCCCCTTTGAATAAAATAAAATGCCTGGCAATGCTAAAGAGCTTTTTCCCCCTCAACTTATCCAACTACATACAAGGGCTGTAAACCACAAACATTATTTTGACTGATTACTTAATTTGCTTTCAATTTTCATTTAAAGTAGATTTCAACTCAATTTAATTGTATATATTAAATCAACAAAGTTGCCTCTTGCTCCAGATGAACAAAAGTCTAATTTACTTCCTTTGCCAACAAAGATCATTATTGAAACTAGCATCTGCATCCCATGAAGGGACAAAGTCGCCTTTCAAAGCTCCAGTAAGTGAGAATTTTGTTAAAGTGATGGGTATGGTTCCTGTGTGTCTATACTCATGCACACAAACCCGGTGTCCTCTTTCCTAAGAAGAAACAATTAGCCGCAAGTGCCCGTGGGCATCTATTTTTAAAAAAGAGAATCATTCAGGGCTATGAAAAAAATGTTTAATGCCAATTTAAATTGCCAGAAGGCTATAAGGAAAGCAAATTTCAAGTTTCTCCTGAACGCTGCGATAAAACCGTGCTTCATTTAGCCGAGAAGCCAAGTTTAAGGTGCAGAAAGATTAAGATTAGCTTGAAAAGTTTATCATTTTTTTCTTTAGGAGATACAAATTTACATGACCTGACAAGGATCATTTTCTTCCAGGACTCCTAAAGGTCATGATTTTTAAAGAAATGTATGTATTTTTATTTTGGATTCATATAAAGGTACATATAATTGGGTTATATTATTTGCATGTGTTAGAAGTTTGTGATTTTTTTAATAGCTGATCTGCTTGGTAGTTGGTTCATGGGGAAGGATGATTGAAATACTAGCTCTTGGCAAGAGCAAATAACTTTACATATGCAATACTAACAATTAATAGCCATACCAGGCACATGGACTGCGCAGATACGTGGTTCAACAATTTATGATAAAGCAAATTATACAGTTCTGTCCAGAGAAAGCAAGAATAGGCCTGTTGTGAACTCCTAGGAAAGTGTTCATCATTCTGAAAAAAGAGACACACACAAAAGGAATATGCTATTGTTAACCAAAAAAACAGAACTCAGAGAAACAGGCTCTCTAGAACAAAGCAGTTTAAATGGGCATAGCAGAGGGGTGCAACCCAGGGTGTATGTCCTAAGAAAATCACAGGCACACAGAGGAAGAACATTGGGACAAAGAAAGACAAGGAATCCATGCAAACTGCTTTGAAACCAAGTTTATAATTCTCAGAAACTCACTGCAGGCGTTGCGATTAGTTCATTGGGAGAAATAGCCATGGGTAGGCAACTTGTCCTGGTCACAGGGTCTTATTTAAAATATTGCACGCCAGAGGAAAATCCTGTAATAAGCTCCATTTGCTCTTTTTACAAGGTAAAAAGTCCCTTGAGGGTATTTCAAGGATGCAAATGTGACAGCTGCTTCTTCACAGCTCTGCCCTCCCTGACTCCATTTTGGTTAAAGTATGTTATCATGTGACTTCTTTTTGTATTGTCAACTTCCACACTGTCTTCAGTCTTTGACCTTGGATTTGTGTGAATATGATATTTGGAGCTACATCAGCCATTTTGCAATTAACAACAACAAAAAAAGCCTAAGAAACAAAGCTCCTATGGTGAGGATGGCAAAAAACAAAACAAAACAAAAGAAAACGCGACTAAAAATAAGTTATGTCTTTGATGGCACAATTATGTCACCAAGTTAACTAACACTGGTCCTGCTCTACCAGGAGTTTTGAACATGAAATAATGAACTTCCCTGAGCAACTAACAAGTGTTCCACAGACAGTCTACTAATAATCATCATCAAGCATTCTAACTATTGCATGGGTCCTTCCTTCTATACACACAGATCTTGTGAGTCTGTCCGACTCATGCACGATAAATAATTCTAAAAGAAAGGGAGGTTTAGAATCAGGTATGATCAGAAACACTTGTCTTTTTGTCTCCTGAAAATGCTCAGGAAAAAAAGAGGTGGTAAGGCACTGGACACGGAAAATCAGCTTGGATGCCACTGCTTCTGACCCAGACAGAAACAGTGAAAAAGTACCCACCAGGTAAATTTCTCTATCACACATGTTTGGGATGGGGGCACTTAAAAACTGGGGTCTTGCTATAATACAGACAGAACTAGTCACTCCGTAGGGAAGTTCCTGACCTTATAATCACTGGAATTTAAAATAAAAACAAATTAACTGCTGTCTTACTGCCAAACACAAAAATTAAACAGAGTATTTTTATAAATGGGTGCATCCATTTTTATCTAGACGAGATCCGGTCCTTTCCCCCCACACACACTTTCTATGTAAAAGAAAATTTTGTCACTCCAAGGATAGTTTTCTTGGTGAAATTCCATTTCCGTTTTTGCCAAGTTTACTCTGTAGACCAAGTGGGCTGGTGCTTTTATTTCATAATTCTCTGTGATATTATTTTTGCTTAATAGAACTTTCATAGAATGAGTGGATTTAAAAACAGCTTTCTTATTAAAATGCCATTTGTTCATTAAAATACATTTGTCCTATCTCATTTGTGGAATTTATTTTAAAAATCTTGTTAGGAAAATTGAACAGGAATGTTGAATGTTCAATACCAGGAAACAGCCAGATTTAGGTTCTAGTGAGGAATGGAGGGGTTACCAAGAGATTGAGCTGTAATTCTGCAACACTTTGATGTCTGATGTCTTACTTTCCTCAGCTTCCTTCCTTCTTTCTTTTTCTTTCTTTCTCCTTCCTTCCTTCCTTCCTTCCTTCCTTCCTTCCTTCCTTCCTTCCTTCCTTCCTTCCTTCCTTCCTTTCTTCTTTCCTTCCTTCCTTCCTTCCTTCCTTTTTTTTATTGTGGGGGATGCACTGAGGGTATAAGAAACCAGGTTACACTGATTGCATTTGTTAGCTCAAGTCCCTCTTACACTTGTGTCCTGCCCCCAAGAGGTGTGTCACACGCCAAGACCCCATCACCCTTCCTCCTTCCCTCTCTCTGCTCTTCCTTTCCCCCAAGCCCCACTGTGTACTAGGTCAAGAATTGTCCTCATATCAAAATTGAGTACATAGGATTCTTGCTTCTCCATTCTTGTGATGCTTCACTAAGAATGTGTTCTACTTCCATCCAGGTTAATACAACGGCTGTAAAGTCTCCATTTTTTTATTGGCTGAATAGTATTCCATGGTATATATATACCACAGCTAGGGTTAGATGATATCTCAGGGTGGTTTTGATTTGCATTTCTCTAA
>CAUYON010070096.1:0-48174 GCA_963573935.1 Arctocebus calabarensis | reverse complement strand
GGGCACACATGGCCTAGTCTCCTGGGATGCGGGGGACACGTGGCCTGCTCTCCTGGGTTGCGGGGCACACCTGGCCTGCTCTCCTGGGATGTGGGGTACACCTGGCCTGCTCTCCTGGGATGTCGGGCACACATGGCCTAGTCTCCTGGGATGTGGGGCACACATGGCCTGGTCTCCTGGGATGCGGGGCACATGTGGCCTGCTCTCCTGGGATGCCGGGCACACATGGCCTGGTCTCCTGGGATGCGGGGCACACGTGGACTAGTCTCCTGGGATGCGGGGCACATGTGGCCTGCTCTCCTGGGATGTGGGGCACACATGGCCTAGTCTCCTGGGATGTCGGGCACACATGGCCTGGTCTCCTGGGATGCCGGGCACACCTGGTCTGCTCTCCTGGGATGCTTTGCCAAGCCAGGTCCTGTTGCAGACACACCTCCCTGCACTTCCTCTCCTCATGACCCTCTGACAGGGCTGAGCCACTGTCACTGCCAGGCTCCGTCCCTCATTCTCTCAGACCCTTCGTTCCTTGCTCATTTAATCAAAATTGGTATGTTTTAGGCCCTGGGACCTTTGGTAAGTGGGAAAAGCTTAACTCCTTAATGAAGGAATCTCTACCAAGCCTACAGAGTCCTAATGAGCTCAGCATTTTACAGCCACATCTTAATTGGGTTAATTTCCAGCAAGGAGCATCCAGAGCAACTAGCCATTTCTTTTTATCCAGAAGCTTCTATAGGGATTTTCATGCCCCTTTTCCTGAAGAGAAAACTGAGTTTCAGAGTAGTCTAACAAGAGTTAGAGGCAAGAAGAGAAATGAAATCTTCTAGCACCTGGTAACATACATTGCTGATAAAGCGAGAAGCATAGGCTCTGTGAGAGGCCCATTGTGGGATGCGAATGGCAGAAAGACTGCTAAAATAGCTCCTGTTCTGCCTGGGATAAATGAACATGAGTCAGTGGGGAGGCAGCATTTTCTCCTTGGAAAACATATGTGTAATTCTGCAATTAGAGGTTCCAGTAAAAGTGGGTGGGCAGCTCTCTGGAAATATAAATCACTACCAATAGGCAGAGATGAACAGCTGAAGCTACCCAGGCCGGGGCCCAGGAAGTTCAGGAACTCCAGACTTTGTGTCATGACCTCCTTGGAGCCCACCCCCGGTTTTGGCCACAAATCCCTGATTAGGGTTCCTTCTGTCTCTACAGTTCTTCCCTCTCTCAGCCATCTTAGTGACATCGATTTTCTTTTCTTTTTTTCTTTCGCTGTTGCTCTGGGCAGAGTACCATGGCATCATCATAGCTCACAGCAACCTCATTCCTGGGCTCAAGAGATCCTCCCACCTCGACCTCCGAGTAGCTGGGAATACAGGCACTTGCCACAACACCCAGCTAATTTTTCTATTTTTAGTACAAACAGGGTCTCACTTTTGCTCAGGCTGGTCTTTAACTCCTGAGCCCAAGCAGTGCTCCTGCCTTGGCCTCTCAGGGTACTGGGATTTTAGGCCTGAGCCAACACACTTGGCCTACAATCTATTTTAAAAATATGTATACTGTATGTGAGTGGTGAGTACCCTTGTCACTTCTCTAATTAAAATCCTTCATTTTTTTCCCTAGCTCCACATGGTAGAATTGAAACTTTTTGGTACAGTCTGTGGGTGTTCAAGAATTCCCCACTGAGAAGCAACACAGCTGGGGAGTTGATCCACCGATGCTTCTTCCCCTTCAGTTCCGGGAAGGCTTCCTTCTGGGAGTATTCACTTCCTGCCAAGTCTGCCCTGCTCCAGGCCCATCCAGCTTACTCCTGGGGGAGGAGGGCTTTCTGATGGAGACGTGCAGGGGCTCAAGGTAGCAAGTGCTTCGCATGGGAGGGAACCACTCACTGCTGATGCCTCCCACGCTGAGCCTCAAGGATGCAGGGGCAGCGTGAGCCTCATCCTCTGCTCCTCCACGAACTCCAAAATTTCACAGAGGGCTCACTCTATGCCTAAGAAAAACACACCACTGGGGTACTTCCGTAAGAACCTGTTTATCTGAAGAAGCAGGCAATTAATCTCTCTAATTGTTTGACGTTTTGAACTTTGGACTCATCTTTGTTTAGGATAGGTTCGCATACCTTCATTAATTGGCATGAGAAAAAATCAAGGAACCCAAGGGCGATGAAGAAATATCTCCCCAGTGTCAAAAACACAACTCCTGGGTGACAGTCCCTCCTACCCCCCCACCCCCTGGGCCTGGACAAAATCTCTTCATAAAACTCTTCAAGGATTGTAGGATTCCACATTACAAAGCAGCGACTTAAATGCATTCTTGAGACTGTCCTTAATAAAGCAGAACAAAGGCTCCAAGCAGGTGTATGGAAATTTAACTTGAGTTCCTGATTAAATGAGGTTTGAAAGCTGCGCCCAAATAGGCACTATTTTCTCAGACTCTGGCATTTTGCACTGGCAGGACCCTCTGTTGAGACTACCAGGGTGAGCTTCAGGGATGCAAGTGGGTCAAGGCAGGACAGTACAGGCTTTCTACATGTGGCCATTACTGACTGCCTCTGTGACACCTTTTCTGCCCAGCATATGCAGACTCGGTCACTTAGCATAGCTTTAAATGCTTTATAATATTCCGTGAAACCATTAACCTCTTTCTGGACCTCAGTTATTCATCCACAAGACAAAATGTTCACAACAATGAGTTTTGAGGCCTATAATTTTTCAATTTATTATAATTTCTAATATTTTAATATTATTAATTTCTGAATTTGTGGGATAATATGTAGGATTTTCTTTTTCTTAAAAAAATATCTATTTCAGACTTGACAAAATAATTGTCAATGACAGTTGCTAAGTATATTCTATGTGTCAGGAGTAGTGGGACACACCTATAATTTATAATATTTTCTCCATCCTGGAGAATCTATTAGTCTGCTCGTATATAAGCCTAGGGGATAAAATCCCACTTGTCAAACCAGCAGGGATTCATGCCACAGGGAAGTTCACCATGAATTGGGGCAAAGTTTGCTTTTTGTTTGTTTGTTTTTCGAGAGAGTCTCACTTTGCCATCTTAAGTAGAATGCCATGGCGTTATACTCAAACTCTTGGGTTTGAGCGATCCTCTTGCTCAGCCTCCCAAGTAGCTGAGACTACAGGCTCCCACCACCATGCCTGGCTATTTTTTAAAGACGGAGTCTCACTCTCGCTTATCAAGGTGATGAGGCTCGAGTTAAGTGTTGGAAGAAGACCGGGATAAGGCATTTCTAATGAAAGGGGACAAGCTAAAATGGCACAGCACGGGTTGCACAGAACCTCAGTGGGCACAAGCAAGGTCTGTGGTAAGGGAGACGAGATGAGGACTGTGGTGACCCCCCAAGGACACCCTATTGTGCTGGTTGGAAGGCTGATTGGGGAGGACTTGGGTGTCAGTCAATGGGATTTAACATCCAGCCAACATGGGAGCAGTAGTTTCCTAAGAAGGGAAGGGGCATGAAGACGTGAGCATTTGAGGGAAGTCAGTGTGGTAGCAGTGTGGATGGTGGACTGGGTGAAGATAAGAAAGAGAACAAGTGGGCCCTGAGCGGGGCTGGCCAGCTAGGAGCTGTCCCAGTGAGACCTTCAGGAAACAATTCTTGAGGTAGGGAAAGAAGAAGAGATGCCTGTGTGGTGAGCATGGTTCTGAGTGCAGCTAGGAGAGCTGCAAGGTTTGGATCTTAGGAGAATGGGGGGGGGGGGTGGTAGGAGGAATTCTCTCAAAGAGTACCCAGGATTGGTGTGTGTGTGTGTGTGTAGTGGGCACAGAGTTTTGCTGTAAGAAGAGGAAGCTGAAGCAAGAAAGATCGAGGCAGTCAGAGGCAGGAGTGAAGGCTGGTCTTTGCACATGGCTTGGTTTCAGACATGACTTACTCCTGCACCAATTCTCAGGAGCACCCGGGGGCCTGCCTTCTCACAGCATCAATAACGCAGCTTGGAAATTGCAGGTCTGTCCCTGCATAAAGACACTGGGATTAGAAACATAAGCCATTTAAGAAGCTCTTCCTTTATCTCTATAATTATAAACATAGCCGGTGTTCGGGACCTGGCATGGGAATTGATGCCTGACTGGTTTTCCTTCTTTCTCTGATTTTTTTTTTTTTTTTTTTGGCTGGTGATACTTCTGAGTTTTCTATATAGGTAAAAAATGTAGCCATTCACAGCCTATCCAGAAACACATTCACAGATGTTTGGCGCAAGAATCGAGCACAGTGGCTGTCACAATATTTTCACCATTTCAACACTCCTGAAGGGTATAATACACTCCTGAAGGGTATAGTACACTCCTGAAGGGTATAATCCATAGCAGAGAGTTAATTTCTCTGTCTTCCATTTCAGTGGGAGGACTAGAGGGCATGCAGCCCTGAGCTCTGGAGTCAGAAGCCAGGGCAGGGAGAGCGGGAGACCCCAGGGGGCCGCTGCCTGAGGGGAGAACAGTCTTCTGGTTCAAACATACCCTGGATTCATCCTCCTGCATAAGCTATGTTTTCTGCTATGCCTCTGCCCTTCTAATCTAAACCTATTCTCAACCCCTACACCCCCTTCCAGAGCCAGGTGTAGTTTTCTCTTCGTCGGAGAGACCACTCTTCCTTGTGCAGAGATAATAATCTCTGCAAGCTGCCATTCTCCCCTCGCCTTCAGTGTCTGAGGATCTGTCCCCCGCACTGGACTGGGAGCTCCTGGGTGGCTGTGCTTCCGTCGTCTCTGAAGCTGGGAATCCAGTACAGTCGCAGAGGTAGAGAGTACAAGGCCACAGGGTGAGGGAGCGGATGAAGGGGTTTGGGCTTCCGGATGCCTGGGAACTGCTGCCTGCCGTGGCGGGTTTGCCGTAGCTCTCTGTGTGTTTGGAGCATTCACAACTCGTGGCTGGCACATTCTTTATCTCATCCTGACTCCACTGCCATCCTAACAAGGAAAGTGCTACTATTCCCCTGTTATGTGTGTACACAAGAAGCCGAGGTACTTGAGAGTAAAGCGACGTGGCCCACGTGGGCATTAGCAGATGGAGGAGTTAGGCCCAGGACCCGGGGACTCTCACTCCAAGTTTGGGCTTTTTCTGCTTCATCGCATTTTATCTTTTCCAGGCAATGGGCCTTTTCCTTTTGCCTTTGGGGACTGGTCCAGTATTGCTTCTGCCAAGTCCAGGCGGAGGACAGCACGACCACTACCTGACCCCTCCCTTTTCGGATGCTTCTGGAAGGAGCCCACTTTCCCTGTCTGAAAAATCCAAAGAGAGCTGCTGTGTCAGGGAGGCCCAACGCCCGACCTCCCGTGCCCCACATTTCCCAACTCTCTTTCAGAAGCCGTGCTGACCCCAGATGACTTTGTAGCCTCCTTCTGATGCTGGGAGCAAGAATAATTGGCAAACACCGCCTGGTAGCCATCTTCTTAAAATAGAATACTAGAATAGATACTGGGGTTTTAAAGTTTTTTTCTTCTCCCTTTCTCTCCCCTCTCCTCTCCTCCTCCTCCGTACCCTCATCCTTCTGCTCCTTCTTCTGGCCTGTCTATTCCTTGAAACATATTAAGTAAAGCTCTTCTCAGATACTAGCAATTACATTTATCCACTAAGTCCCTTTAGCTTGATCATAGTCAAAACTAATTTTTTTTTCCCTTCAAAACTTTGCTGAAGTCCCTGGCTAGCATACAAGAAACCTGCATTCTGGCTATTTTCTCTCAGTCCTTGGCTTTGTGACTTCAGAGAAGTCACACGCTCTTTCGGTTTTCTCATTTGGCCATGTTGTATTTTTAATTGTAATCTTTGCTTTCACCATTGCCTCCCCTGCCCAACTGTAAAGAGCCACCAGGCAGGGGAATGTCCTGTTTAATTTGCATTCTCAAGACTTAAAACCTTTCCTGCAAATTTGGTTGAATTCACTGGAGCACTGACTGCCAGAGACAGGATGGGAAGCAATAAACCGTGGAAAAGGGACACCAAGAAGCCTGCTCATCTGTCTGAAGCTTCCCGTGATATTTGGGAAGGGAAGCACCAGGGCCCAAGGGGTGGAAGGTGTGGTGATAATGACGACGAGGCATGTTTGTGACTGCAGGCACCATTTGTACCAAACAGAGGACATAGAGTTATTGGCAGCAAGGAGAGGAGGGACCCACGAGTGACAGAAGTCCAGACAATGGATTGTGTAATATCAAGATCTGACAAGACCAGAGAAAACTGAGTTAAAACTCTCCACTCCAGTACTCAACAGATACGTAGACAAATACAATCTTAGCACTTCTGTGAGAGAACAGCTGGGAGTCAAGGATTATTCTAACTCCCTGGGTGACACAAGGGAAGCTACTTCTTAGTGTCACTTCTACATTTCTGAGAATGCAGAGACAAGGTGATTGTTAGGTAGATTTTACAGGATGCAGACACGCGCACAGGTTGTTGAGTGTATCATGATATTTTCTGAGAAAATGGAGGCACACTAGGATTTGCTTGTTTTGGAATTGCTTCATATCAACCTTGCCAAGGGAAGGATCATAAACTGCCAAAACTCAAAATATGAGTACTTAGGATTGCTGAACTGGGGATAAGGAATGCCCAGAAAATAGAAGGTAGAACTTTGTCCAAGAAAGAGACTGTGAAACAATTGTGAAGGTGGAGAATGAAGTTAGAGTAACAACATGTGATTAGTATAATTGGGACCGAGACATTACGGAGAAGGCAAATCCTGCTCAATTATTTAGAAGCATAAGAGATGCCACGAATAAATCCTAGGACAGCGCTCAGCTCAGGGCCTTGGCAAGAATATAAGGAATAAAAAAGTACTTTTACCGACGTGGGGGTGGGGGACGAGCATAGAATGTATTTCCAAAGAGTGGTTTATACATCCTATTCTTTTTAGGAATAATTTTAACATTAATTTCCAAGATGATATAAATAATAGCATTTTATAAGAAAATCTCCAGCATCAAAAGGTCCAGAATCTCAGCCATCTTTGAGTGCTTATGTATTCTGTGGCTGTCCCAGCAATACTTTTCTTGGGATTAAGCAGCCATCTGTTCTCAGACTCTCACAGGCTTTTCCCATCACAATGGCCTCAGAGATGTACTTCTCCATCCCTGTATAGGAGCTGGAGGGGCACTTCAGCAACTCAGCGGACTGTGTTTCCTCTCAAAGTACTTCTGCTTTGATCAGTTTTCTTGTGGAATAGGGAAGACAAATCATCCAAAAAAACAAAAACAAAAACGAACAAACAAAAAACAAAACCACAGAATTCCCATGAGATTCACACCTTGGAAATATATAAGAACACCGAAAATATTTTCTATGAGCATCAACTGTTTTATAACCCCCACCCTGGCTTTGTTTGTTGTTCTTAAACTTCAGAAGCAGGTTCTTCCCTGTCATGATTTTGGGAGGTTAGAGGCAGTAGAAGGGTCTGTTTCTTGTATGTTTACTCACTGCAAGGCGCCAGTTCCCCATATAGGGCTCTTCAAGTTGTCTGCGAGCTGAGCCGTTCCGTCCTCCGTGACTGTGTCTCACCGGGGTTTCACTCTGAGTCAGTGATCTATTTTAAGGACCACTCTCTGACTCTGTTGCATCTGAGGACCTAGGGCAGAATGATGCCGTAGTCAACACCAGTTCTGCATCATCGCTGAGGGAGCCTCCTTTCTTGCCTCCTCCTACATATATCAAAGCCAGGGTAGCTCTGAGATCACTTTCACTCCAGATAGGAGAGAAAAATTTAGCTGAGAGCATCTTTAATTTAAACCTAAATGAATGTGATTTCTGGGCAGAGTGTCTGGAAGGAAAATGAATGGGCATTGTGTCTTTATTTGTCTCTAGAGCAAAGGAGCAGTCAACACTGAAATACAATGACTCATGACTAAGGTGCCAGATGGCCAAACTGGTAAATTGCAGAAATTTGCTTTCATGGGTGCTGTACAATGATCTGTTGAAGGGAGTTGGTGCCTTAGACACTTTAAGAGATCTGTGTTTGATCATTTTCCTCTGAGAAAGACTGTGAGCTACGTCATATTCTTGCCCATCTTCCTTACGGATGGGACCCCTTTCTCTTTCCTCTTTAGGTCACCATGTAATGTGGGCACATATGACAAGCACCAGTGATGACAGAAGGAAAGGTCCGCCTCTCTCTGCCCTCAACCTCACAGTGCAGAGAGGTCAGCCCTAATGTTCACACTCAACATTTCTTGACTTTTGTTTTCCAAATTCTTAAATCTCTTCCTAGCACTTCCAGGAGCCCAGGGTTCTAATCCACTGTGAATGATACATGGTAATTTCCTCAGCCATAATTTCTTCATCTGAATTTTAAGCATCAAATAAGTTACTCCACTTGAAAGCAGGAACACATTTTAAGTATAAAGATTTAATATCGTCATGATAATTTTCCAACCATAGCAAAAAAGACTTTGTATGCTTATTTCTGCTGAAATACTGGCAGTGTGTCTGTTGAGATATTTATCTCCTTCAACTCAAAAGACCCTCCCAGTCCCCTCTGGGTTGAGGCTCACATCCTATCCTCTAGGCAGAGAGTGCCACGAGGCTGTTCAAAATAAAGATTTATGTGTGCTTCACTTAAAATGAATCTCATCCCTGTCACCCACATAAAATATTACATCTCAGGCCAGGACTGAGAGGAAATTCCAAGTCTGCTAAATGCCTTCCTGCTCGTGACATGAGCAAGAACAAGGCTCCAAACAGGCTCCGACGCCTGCCTCGCTTTCCAGCCTAGCCTCCCCCAGGCTCCTCCAGCACCCCAGGCTTCAGACAAACACGACCACTTGTACTTTTCCACTGTCCATGCTCTGAAGTGTTTCTGAGCTGGCTTCTACTCCATCTGGAGACTTCCATTCATCCTCCAAGAAGAGGTGCCCTGTCCTCGGGAGAACTTAGACACCACTTTGCTGCTTTAAGGACAAGATTCCCACATTTTCCCATCGGCATTCTTGGCATTCATTTTTTCTCCCATTCCCTTTATTTTATTGTTTTTACAAACATTTTAAAGCTTGCAGTATATCTATATACTTTGAGGAATAATAAAAACATGAGCACCCAGATATCCAACATCCAGTTAATTGTTAACTTTTTGGAAATATTCATGTGCCTTTCCCTAATTCATTCCTTTCCTCTTCCCCTAAAAGTCACCACTTTCCTACATTCTTTAATCATCTTTTTTGTTTCTGTGGAGTTTGACCACATACGCATTCATACACAACACATAACATACCTTTGCCTATTTTTGAACTTTATCTTCATGAATCCAATGAATTACCTTCTTCTGACTTTTGTTTTCACTCAATGATATATTTTTGAGACATAAGGCCAAAGTCCATGAGTTCTTGCATATAGGATTCTGCTGTATAAATCATCACAATTTATGTATCCATTCTCCTGATGAGAAATTATTTTTTGTTTGTTTTTATAAGAAATCCTCATGAACATTTTTGAACATTTCTCCTAGTACAGATTACAAGTGTTTTTAAATTATAAACCTGGAAATGGCAGTGCTGTGTCAAAAAAATGAACGTTTCAATCCTTTAGGAAATGCATAATTGTTTTTAAAAGCTACTATATTAGTTTATCCTTCCTTCTCCACCTTTGCAGTATACATGGTTTTTTGCCTTTTTTTGGTTTATTTTTTGCCTTCTTTTGTATTGTTTTATATCTCTCCCCCATACTTCAATTTTTTTCAACTGCTGTGAAAGTTAAATAAATATACATATACATAAACAATATACATATATTTAATTTAAAATCTAAACTTGGTTAATATCTTTAACTTATTTCAAACAATAAGGTAATATTGTAATGCACTAACTCTGACCATCCCAATTCTAAATAATATGCTAATGTTGTCCTTTGGTTTTGGCTCTTTTCTGTTTATTTAACTGTACCAGTTGTTCATATTATAATAGTTAAATGTAGTAAATGTTTTCATATTTAATCATGTGTCTAATGTTTTCTTTATTCCATTTTTGTTCTTCAATTGTTCTTCTGAAATTATTGTATTATTTTACCTAAAGAACTTGTTATAGAATTTTAGGTTAGCAGTAAGTTTTTAATCAGAACTTTGAAGATACTGTTCTGATTTTAAATATCACTATTAAAAACAAAAGAGTCAGATTTAATCTAATTAAGTGTGTTAGTATTTTGGCTTTCTTTTATATCTCCTTTTAGGACTTTGTTGTTCTGTATTTGACAGAACAATATCTAAATATGAATTATTACTGTTTATAGTGCTTACAATTTGGTTTCTTGAATCTAAGAATCGTTGCCCCTCAACAGCTATGAGAAATTCTAAGTCATTCTTTTTAACTTCAGTCTTTTTCTTTTGGGAACTTTAATTAGATATATTAATATTTTCTTACTCTATTGTTCATATCTCTTAAGGTTTCTTTCCCCCATTTATGTTTTTGGGGCATATTATGGATAAATTTTTTTAGATAAATCTTCCAGCTCATGAATTTTCTCTTCAATACAATCTGTAATTAAATGTAACCATTTTAAAAAATACATATACACATTTTATCTCTAGAAGTAATTATTTGCTTAATTTATTTTCTAGTTTGCATCTGTCTAATCAGTGTTGATAATATCTTATTTCTTCATCATGCTTCTGATTCCTTTTTTTTTTAATTTTTAGAAACATCAAAGATATTTGTTTCATATTCTCTTTTTTATAATTGAAACGCCTGCGGCCTTTGTTGGTCTGACTCTCTATTCTTTATGCTGACCCTGATTCTGGATTCCTCCTGTCTGTTTAGTGGGTTTGATTGTGAACTTGTGAGCTCATTCTCTTCAGTTCTTTGCCTGTGGGAATTCTTTGAGGACTTGGTTTAAAATTCATTCTCCAGCGAGGATTTATCCTTTTCTTTTTCAACACAGTATCAAGCTAGGACCATTAAAAGGTAAAGCCTAGAGTTTTTTATTTTTGCTCCTTCTGAATTTGTTTTTTTATAAAGAGATAAGTTATCTCTCTTTTATGCAGAGGTAAGTTTTTGATCGCAAATCTACATGAGCACAAGCTCAAGTTTAGGAACTGTAGAAGTGATTTTAAAAAAATTATTTAATTTTCTTTTTCTCATTTAATCAGAACATTATTTGACTGCATAATTTTGTTGGGTGGATTTTATCCCTTTGTTTTCCCATTTAGCATGTTTTTCCTCAAAAGAGTCTGGATTTTGTGGGTATCTTTGATTTAATTAACCTGCCAAAGGCTCGAGTTTGTCTCCCATCTCATTGGTTGCTCATTAAAACCCAGGTTCTTAGCTCCTGGAAATCAGCGTACAACTCAGAGTACTCTGTGTCTGGACTGGGTTAGCCTGTGGACTCAGGGTTTATGCATTTATGGCTCCCAAGGAATTTCCTTTCTCTTTGCCTTAGCCATCCATCAAAACAAGTTTTTGATATTTGAAGTTCATTTAAATCATGCTTTATTGTAGATTTTTCTATAAGTATCTAGTCTATCATGTTGTCAAAAATAGAATCTCCACCCTGAAAATTCTTCAGTCTTAAAACTCATCATAATTTTCATGTCTGGTTGACTTGTCCGGTTTTTCTTAAGATCTTATTAAAATCAAGAACTGTGATCTCTTCACCCTTTAATTCCAGTACCTGCCAAAAAGTAGAAACTCAATAAAATTTGGTTGCATGAATAAAATAATATACTTTTTATTCTATTTTATTTTTTTTGAATCTCACTTTGTTACCCCTGGTAGAATACCATGGCATTACTGCTCACAGCAATGTCAAAAGCTTGGGCTCAAGTGATTTCGCTTGCCTCAACCTCCTGAGTAGCTGAGACTACAGGTGCCTGCCACAATGCCCAGTTATTATTTTTGTTTTAGAAACAGGGTCTCTCTCTTACTCAGGCTAGTCTCGAAATCCTGAGCTCAGGCATTCCACCCACCTCCACCTCTCAGAGTGCTAGAATTACAGGCATGAGCCACTGCACCCAGCCTAAAATAATACACTTTTAAAACCAATAATCCAGCAACTAGAGATTTCTCCCATACAAAATTAGGTTATCCTGATCTTCTAGGCAGATTACTACCAATTGGATACTTAAAGCAACACAGTGTTCTTATTTCAGAGATTCAGAAATTGCTAGCAGACTTAAGGGGTCTGAAAACCATGCCAAGAGGTCATTGGTTTAGCTACTGCATGACTTGAGGTACTATGCAGAAAGTGTGGAATAGGGGACAAGTGGCAGGGAGGCTCTGCTGTCTCCTGAAAGGAGCTGGAATTGTGTTAGAGCCTGGGGCCTCCCTGAGAGGCAGCAGTGGAGGAAGTCTGGAGCAAGGGGAGAGCTCTGGCTGGATCCTGCCCACACTATTGGTCTTGTCTTGAGGTGTGGACATAACTGCTTCCACTGCCAGCCTCCCCTTCCCTGCAACCTTATCTGAGGACTCTGAGCTGGCAGAGAGAACTGATTTGAGGACTATAGAGCAGGTCTGTCTGAAACTGTCCTTGTGGCACTAATCCCAGAACTATTGGACATGAAAGAACCTTTCATGTCCAACATGAGTGGAGCCTCAAGCCCCCTTCATCTGCTTTCACAGTGTAATAATCGGAAACAGCTCTCTACGCTCTTGTAGCCAGCCTTCCCCTCAACCAAAGAATCTAAATGGCTTGAGACTCCAAAAGGGAAATGACCGTTTGCATGGTCCCTTTCCTCATTCTGTTGTATGAGTTGCAGTGTGACAAGGTCGCACAGGGGCTCAGGGCCTGAAACCACACTTACACTTAGCTCTGCCAGTAAGCTTGGGAGAGTCCCTCCCCACTGGAGACCCAGTTTCCACATATGTACAGTGGAGAAGGGCATAGAACGTTCTCTCACTAGCTTAAAAGTCTAGGATTATGTGATGGAAAGCTTTTTACTGAGTTTACTAGAGATGACAATTTAGCTCCTACTTTAAACAGACAGAACAGTTTCCGGCAAGGCAGTCAGAATCCTCAGCCCCCAGCGGCCCCAAAACTAATGTAGGTGTGTCTTTTGACTTAGTCTGCTATTATGTGGTTTGCTTGTAGACATCAGGAAGAATTTGCTTACTGGTGATTGTTATTCCAGGAGCCATACATTTGCAAAATCACATCAAAATAGAAACATCTCTCCCATTATCCATGTTTCCTGTGAACATACGGGCTTGCCTCACTTGGTCAGTCTACCACGGTTGCCTTGGGAATCACTCATATGTTCTCACATGATTATTTTTGAAAACACAACTAGAAAGTATTCTTCCCTATAATCCATCCATCACAATATAGAACCATCCTATTGATTCTGAGGTCCAGGAACAGACTGGCAATGGATGGCTGTTGTATTGGGACCTTCCTAACATCTCAGCTTGCCCTCCAGTCTCCTCCCTTGGCTCTTGTAAAGAGAGTACAGCAGGGGGTTACAGAGATGGATTTTCTAGAATTTCATGCCCACACAGAGATGCCGACAGCGGTTTTCCCTTCTTCCCCTCCCCTCTGTGGCCCAGTTTCTGTGACACACATGCAAGGTACACATGTGCCAGAGCTAAGCTGGGTGCTGGAGGGAAATGGAGCTACCAGAACAGGGTCTCAAGAACGTCTTGGTCCAGTAGGGAGCAGGAGGCAAATCTCTAAGCTTTTGCTTCCATTAGCTCCTTCTCCTATTAAAATGAAAATTAAAAAATTGAAAACTACCATCTATTTTATCTCTGCATCGGCAAAAAGATGAAAACAATCTAGGGAGGGTTCATTACTACATGTTCATCATTATCTTATTCAGCTTATCTTTTGATTTTAAAGGCACTTACAACATTTTTTTCAGTCCCTAAAAGTACTACGGGCCCAGGCACTGTGCCTAGTGGAAGTCAGTGCTGGGTGAAGAGAGAGAAGCTGAGTCAACAGAAGCCATGACACACTGTGGATCCACTGTGGTCTGCCGCTAGGACCTTGGAGTGCAGTCTCTTGATCCAGCAATGCTTGGGATCAGTGGGTAGTGCTAACCTGCCCAGGTAAGGCAGTTTGAGCCATGTGCTGGGGCAGAGCAGGAGCTGATTAGGCAGAGAGGTAGGAATATGTTTTCAGGAAGAGCGGATGACCGGGAATTAAAGAAGTAAGAAATGGAAGCCGGTGTGTAGAAAATTAGAAGCTGAGCACCTGAGAGCAAAATGTCCCAACAAGAGTGGTCAGGACCATTCCCCATGCCTGGGGAGGTAGGTGGGTCCAGATGGCAAAGAGTCTCAGAGATCAATCAAGTGACCTGGACATTGGCCTGGACATTGTCCTGGATGAGCAGCAGGTACTGTAGAGGGACTTCAAAAATGAGAATAGCATTATCAGATTTCAGATTAGAAAGATGAGAAAATGCATCTATAAATGGAATCAGACGAGGAAGTGTGAGTGTGTCCTGTGTGTGTGTGTACTTGTGGTACTCAGCCCGGGAGAGGCTAGAGGGCACATTCTGTTTCCCTGGGGTCCCTTTGAAAGGATTTTACAAGGGTCTGAAAATCACCTTGGACAAAGTCCATTTTAAAAGCAGAGGCTCCACAATATAGTCTCTCAAAATTCCTGTGGAGAAAATACACGCTTCAAAGATTTTCATCCGGTGATATCATATGTGACAATGTTTGGTGCCATTCTCTAGAGGGCAGAGAGAGAACAAGCTCACATGGAAGGGCTAGCGTTCCCATGCCACTAAGTATCACACCATCCCTTAAACTGCCTCTGCTGTCCTCTGTCTCCACGTGCTTTTGTGCATTCTGTTCCCTTTGCCCAAAATTCTTTTCCTTCCTTGGACTGAATGTTGTTCACCTGCTCATCTTGCAGGTTGCAAAGGTTCTCTTTTCCCTGCTGTGACCCACCCCTCTTTAGGGTCACAGTTGTGGCAAGCCACAGCTCCTATTAGAGCAGCCTCCCTGGGGAGCCCTCTCTGAACATGACTAAGCCTCTAACTGGAAGGTCAGGTCCCCGAGGACGTGGACTGTGTTGAAGAGTCATCCCAAGATCCAGTCCAGTTCCAGCACATGGACTCAGGCCAACTTAAATCAGTTAGGCATTTACTCCTGCGCTAACCTCACTTTGCCAAGGTGGAGTCATTACTCCTGGTAATGGTTTATGCAAAGTGCCCCAAATCTGGAAACAAACAAACAAACAAACAAAAAAACACCAATGAAGCAGGAGTTTTGAACTTTAAGCCAAATTTCAATTTCTTTTACAGAATTGTCTCTGCTTTAATACCTCATTTTCCCAGCATTATCTCACTTCTTCAGATGGTTGTGTAAATATCATATTATAGGGACCCAAGTCATCAGCATGGGGTGAGTCTTTTTTGTTTGCGTGTAAAATAGCTTCAGGCGCACAATTCATGTCAATATATTCTACTATAGAGGCTTTTCTAATAGAATAAAATGGCATCGTGCATGTGTTTAATTAGAGTTCAGTTTTCTGGCTTGATTTGTCTGCTCTACACAGAGGAAGGCATTTAGAAGTGAGCTGAATGCCTGTGATTCACATGGCGAATCTGGGTGATGATATGTCCAGGGCCTGCAGAGGAAGTAGAGATGATGGAATACACTTGAGGCCCCTCAAGATCAAGGCTCTTCTGTTTGCTAAGGAAGGAGGAAGAGTGTAAAGGCTTGAAAATTCTTAAATATGTGACTAAATCTGCACGCAGGCAGGTGTCCAGATGCACAGAACTCTCCTTTGGTTAGCTGTGTCCTCTGGCCCCAGAGCAGGAAGATAGAGGTGGGGCTTAGTGGGGACAGGCTAGCAGAGGCCACTGAAAAATAGCTGTTGCTATTTACTGAGTGAACCAGGCGCCACAATGGGACTCCACAGACACACTCTCATTCAATCCTCATGGTTCATTCATTCAAGACATATTTAGACAGCTTACAGTATCATCCTGGACATGCAGATACAGAGATTGTTAAAGCGATTCAGACACAAAGTTCTAGCTCTTTACAGAGCCTACATTTAAATTTGAGAAGATACACAGATAATAATTAGGCAAGTAAACAAACAAATAAATCCTGAGTGTTGATAAACACAATGAAGAAAGAAAACACAGCAAGGAGATAGAGTATGATAGCGAGGAGTGTGCTGTTTTTTATAAAATGATAAAGAAAGGCCCCTCCAATAGGATGGCATGTTGACCAAGACCTCGCTAGAATGAGGGAATGGATTACACAGATAAATGGGGGGGGGCACATGTTAGGCAGGAGGAACAGCAAGTACAATAGCCCTGAGGCAGGACTGTGAGGTGTGTTTGAATAATAATAATCATCCTTCCAAGTAATTACTATCATTCCTATTTTACATATAAAAAATTGGAGGCTCTGCAAGGCAAAGAAACTTGTCTGAGGTCATGGGACTGGTGAAAGGCAGAGCTCTCTTTGAGTTCTTTGTTTTCTCCATCACTCTGCCACATTTAAAGGCAGATCTTGGGGTATAAAAAGAGAGACTGAGTGACCTCTGAACTTATCATTCCACTTCACTTTCTAGGGAGGATTCCTGGATCCTTCCTCCATCCATTTATCGAGCAGTGTATATTGACTTAGTAAGTACTAAATACTATGTGATCCTGTGTGCGAGGTGCCTAGGGAAACAGTGTTTGGACCCACCTGATGGTCTTGCTCAGAGATAGCTAACAGAGGGGTCAAAACAAGCTTTAAAAGGTCAGAGAATCAGACCTCCATTTCAGCCTGGATGACCAGGGAGGAGGCAGAATATGGGCTGGACATGGAAGAATGAGAAGATTTGAAAAGCTCCTTGCTGTTGACTTCTCAGCATCCCCCTTATCCTCATCTGTGCTAGGTAGTATTGTTTGTTGACTATTACTCCTTTCTCTTTCTATCACCAAGTTTTCCCTATGGGCAGAATGCTGTCTGCTTCACTGACCTTGGCCTTATGAAGGGCCTGAACCAATTGAATGTGTGTGCAGGCGATCAGTGCCACTTTGATCTGAAGTTTTGTGAGTCATGGTAGGCTCTGGTCTTCTTTAATGCTTCCACTTCACCATGAGAAGACAAACACCCTGGAGAGATGCTAGTCCTAGGATGAGCACACATGTTGGGTAGACCAAACCAATCCATTGTCTAGAGCCAAATTCAACCATCCCCAGCAGATGTCAGCCATCTTACAGCTGCCCTGTCCATCTGTGAATGTAACATAGTGACACGATATTTCTTTCAACAAGCCATTGAGACATAAGGGATTGCCTGTTACTCAGCCTGTTTGCAGAAGTCTCTGTGTACTACATCTTTGCCCTCAATCTTACGTAAACTCAGGGAAGTTCCTTGACTACTCTTGGGGGATAGGCTCATGATGGAAACCACCCTGAAAACACAACAGTCACTCAGGTTCAAGGACTCTGTAGCTTAAGATTTGGTCTCTGACTTTATAAAGATTGTTTGTTTGTTTGTTACGTTGTAGAGACTAAGTCTTGCTCTCTTGCCCAGCCTAACCAGGCTGGTTTTGAATTCCTGGCCTCAAGCAATCCTCCTGCCTCAGCCTCCGAAAGTGCTGGGATTATAGGTGTGAGCTACCACACCTGGCCTAGGTTGGATTTTTCTTCTCACACTTCTCACCATTACTAACTAGTCTACAGATTGCACACAATATGAACATGGGATATATATATATAATACACACACATATATATACATATAAAATTGGTTCCTGTGTCCAAGTAATTCTCAGTTCTTAATAGTGGTGAATATTAACTATATTCCACAGAATCTTGGAGCCCCAGAGGGTTACTGAGGGGCCAGCCATGATACTAAAAGGACAAGACCAGGGATTCGTAACTCCCATCTGGGCTACAACACACTTTTGTCAAATATAATCAGATCCCAGATAAGATTTTGTCTGAGGTTGAAACCCACTACTTAAGAATATTAGAATCACTAGTGTACCTGAGAAACCTCAACTCTACACCTTGATATTTAAGGCTCTTTTGTTCAATGATAAATCCTATCTCCCAAACTCTAGCCCATACTCCCAATAATTTGTGCATCCCATTTGCAGTTCCCATGAGAGTTCAGCTTCCTTGCCTCTTTTCTGTTTGCAATGCCCTCACTATCTGCCAAAAGCAAAGTCTGTTCCTCAGGGCTTAGCATCAGAGACAGAGAAATGCCCTCAGCAAATATCTAGTTCAACCTTTCTAATTTGTACTATTGTAATGTTGATTTGTAAATTTTAGTATCTGTTGAGTACCTACTGAAGACAGGCATTAATAAGTATTTTTCATGAATTAGTCCAGGGGATCTGCCAATGGTTAAAGCTATGTGCTATTGTTATTTCCATTTTCCACCCAGATGAGACAACTGAAGCTCAGAAAGGATAAGTAGCTTGCTGAAGGTCAGTGAGTCAGTATATCTTCTGTGTCTGAATTTACACAGGCTCCAGAGTCTGCATTTTTAACCTTTTCAAAATATTGCTTCCTTCATTTTATGAGTGAAGAAACTAACCCCTTGAATGGAAAGACAATTTCTTAAGGCCACACAGCTAGTTTGTGGCCAGGCAGGCCATTGCCCAGGTGTCCCAGTGCCAGCTTTTTCTTCACCCAACCCTGGCTGTGCCAGGTGCAGAGCTGGTGGTGTCCCTGCAGGGGAGGTTGATGCCAGCTGGCCACATCTGTGTGTAGTTCACCCTGGGAATTTCCTTTTGCTCACAAGATCCATCTCATTTGGTTTTAGAATTATATGGAAGGTACCTTGGAGCACCTCTGGGTCAGAGATTTTAACCCGATGACCCATTAAACTCATCTGGGAAAGTATTAAAGATATGGCTAAGGTGCTTTCTCAGGAAGCCTGATTTAATGGTGCAGTAATTGGGTCAGGACATTGATATTTTTCACACACTCCCGGGTGGTTTCAGAGTACAGCCTGGGCTGGATGCGCTGTTATAATCCAACATCCCGCTGCCCTACCCCATTTCATTGCAAGTTGCCAGTAATGAGAGTAAAGTGAAGCCCTCCTCACTCTGCGGCTCCTTCTGGCTCCTGCTCTGTGAGAGGATCCCCCTGTTCATCATATGAGGGTCAATGTTCTTCCTCTTCCTGTGGCACATGACCTAAGGAATAAAACCCCACCTAGTTGAAAAAAAAAATTAGACAGACTGTTGGGCACTTAGTTCAGGCTACTATCTCTAAGTATCCTAGACTGGGGGGCTATTAGCAATTAAAATTTATTTCTCACAGTTCTGAAGACTGGAGGTCTGAAACCAGGAGAACAGCATGAGCAGGTTCTGGTGACAGACCTCCTCTGCACTGCAGAGAGCTGACTTCCCACTGTCTTCATATGATGAAAAGGATGAGTCAGCTTTCCAGCATTCTGAAAAGGGCACTAATCCCACTCGTGAGGACTTCACCCTCATGACCTGATCACCTCCAGATGCATCACCTGTTAACACCATCATATTGGAAATAGGGGTCCAGCATATAAATTTGCAGGGGAGGAGTACACAAACATTCAGTCTACTGCAGTTAGATAATCCTGGGTGTCACTGTTCCCCCGGGTTGCACAAGCAGATATTTGAGGATCAGCAATTGTAAGCATTAGAGGCTTTTTCCATTGTCTTTTGTATTAAATTCAGCAATTCATCTCTTACCCACTCTATGGCCTCACTTGGACCCTGGATTGTCATAGCTCTGCCACCTTCCTTAGAATGTGGCCTGATATCTAGCCCCCAGCTTCCTTCCATCCACATGGGTCACCCTGTGTTTCAGATGGAGAACACCTTAAATATTGATTTTTTTTTTTACAAGAAATACATAGTCACAGCAAGTTGTCCCAAAATATCATATTTTATCTTTCTCCTCTTAAAAAGGACTTCAAAATCGTATATGTCACTTTACAAAAACAAACAAAAAGCAAAAAAGAAACCCCACTAAACCCTGAGTATGGACATGCCAGCGTAACTGGGGACTAAAACCCCTCACTCACTTTCACAGCCTCTTGCTAAGTAGTCTTCCCTGACTGGTTACTGTTCTGTCTCTGTCTCCAAAGAGACCACTCTGGGCCCAGTAACCATGGTGATAGGAGAAGACATGAGCAGATGGGAGCTCTACTTGCAGAATTTAAACATCCTTGTGTTGTGGGGAGGTAGGTGGGGAGAGAGGGAAGGAGAGGAAAGAAAGCTAGAGAGGAGGGAAAAGTTACACAATCCCTCACCCAGGAAAGAATTAACATGTGGGGGATAAACCAAAAGGCATGTTTTTCTGCTAATGAGCCAAGTTCTTCTTGACCTGAAGAGTGACCTATTCCCCCTCTTCCTCTTACAGTTAGACACTTTGAGACAACAGCGTTCCTAGAGAAATAGAGACAAAAGCTTTCTGAAACAAAGTTGGAGGCATTTTTTCTTAACATCAGAGTTTGTGTTAATGTATTTTTAACGATGCATTATTCAACTTGAAAAGCAAGGGTGTGAAATTGTGTCAACTTAGTTCGCATGTGATTGTAGGGTATTGGGAAGACTGCAGCCAGCCTGGGAGATCTGACGTCTGTGACCTTGGAGACTATAAGCCGGCTTTAGCCTCTCACCTCTTGGAAGCCTCGGGCCCTTCTCCTAGAGACTGGGCTTATATCTTTAAGATTCTATGAGGTAACTGTGGGCTTTGGAATAATGTAAACTAATTAATTATTTAAACAAATACTAAAGTGCAGCGTCTGTGGCTCAGTGAGTAGGGCACCAGCCCCATATACTGAGAGTGACGGGTTCAAACTTGGCTCCGGCGAACTGTAACAACAACAACAACAAAATAGCCGGGCCTTGTGTTGGGCACCTGTAGTCCCAGCTACTCGGAAGGCTGAGGCAAGAGAATCACCTAAGCCCAGGAGTTGGAGGTTGCTGTGAGCTGTGATGCCACAGCACTCTACTGAGGGTGACAGCTTAAGACTCTGTCTCTAAATAAATAAATGCTAAAGAAAGTTAATCTGAGACTTTTTGTATCAGTTTCTGCAGAGGCCCCAAGAATGACACCAATAAATTAGGTGGCAGGAAACCATATAGGGTAGGAGAAAAAAGTGTAAAATCCTACTTCAGTCCTTAGCCTCAAAGTAGGTAGGATAGGGTCTGGGGCTGATTTCTTTGGAGAGAATTAGGTTTGTTGAGTATCATTGCGGCCTGTGGGGCTGCAGAATGGGGTGGGGGATGGGAGATACTGGGAGGAGAGAAGCCTAAAATTGCAGAGTCTATTTTAGACTGAAATAGACTTCTTGTTTTTTGTTTATTGAGGGAGACTAGAAAAATTGAGACCAGCCTGAAACTTCATCCACAGATCGTAGCAGAGGAAAGTGCACAGGTGCGGAATGCTGTGGCATCTAGTGAGGAATAACGAGAAGGAAGGCAGTGGCTTTCTGCTCGTGCCCTACTGTGCCAGCTCATTCCGCAAATTGATTGATTGATTGTGGTGTGTCTGGGGATGAACGGTGTCCCCTCAATATTTATACATTGAAGACCTAATGCCTAGTGTCCGAGAAAGTGACTCTGCCTGGAGATCAGCATTTAAAAGGGGGAATTAAAGTAAAATGAGGTCATATCAGTGGCCTAAGTTAATATGATGGGTATCTTTATAAGAAAAGGACGTTAGGACAGGTACCTCTGGGAGTCAGACTATGTGAGGATGTCACAAGAAGGCAAACAACTACAAGCAGAGTGGAAAGGCCTCAGAAGAAACCAAGGCTACTGACACTGTGATCTTGGCCTTCCAGCCTGTATAACTGTAAGAAAATACCTGCTGTTCAAGCCAGCCAGTCTGTGGCACTTGTTTCGGCAGCCCTATTAGACTGATACGTGGCTGTGATCATTTTGAGCGTCCAGCTGCCTGTATCACTGGCCTGGAGAGAGGGTGGCTGCTCCAAAGTCTCTGCAAACATCACTTCTCAAGTCTGAGAGGGGACTCAGAGTTTTGCTGTTTCCTAGTTTCCTCTTTAATCTGCTCCCCAATCTTGATCCATTGTTGAATTAGAGCTGGTCACAGCCATTTCCTGCTTATCTGCATCATGGGCCCTGGGATTCTTGGGCTCAGACACATAGGAATTCATGATCTTTCCCCTGGATCTCAGAGTTGGAGTCAATGCCAGGCATGTCACGGTGGTGGGTGAGTTAGGAGGCTGCCTGCACTGCAGTTGTTCAGGGAAGATAGACAAGCCTGGAGCCACCAAGCCTGATCAAAACCCAAACCAAACTGACCCTAAGACGAAGTCCTTCACTTACTCAACAACTCTGAAAATGCTTTTCCTGAAGTTTCTTCTTGTTTCTCATCAATGCCCAGAACTGGGAGGAGCCACAGAGCCTGCTCTGTCCATCACCATGGCATCTGGTGCAAGATCCCCACTCAGTCCTCCACGCTCTTACCTGACAACTGCACATATGCCACTAAATTGAAGATGAGGTGTGCGAATGAGTGAGATTTCTATCATTCCATGAGCTCTCCCAAATGTCTCCTTTCTAGGTCCAAAAGTGCTTCTGAAGGGAAAGAAATTTCTGGGAAAAATAATCTGCACTCCTGAATGACTGAGGATGAGGCTGGGTGATTGCAGCCGGGCCTTGCAAGCCAATTCTGATCAGAGACCAGGCCAAACTGTGGCCAGTGCTAAAGTCCAGTGTGGACCACAGCCACATGTGCCGAGGAGAGCACTTTCTTCCGTCCAGTGCTTAGGGAGTGTGGGGTTTTGATGATTTAGAAATTTGATCACTCACAAATACTAGAGACAAGCTCACATGTTGGGAAGAGAAAAATTATAACAGACCTTCAAACCCTTGCTGTTCACTCACTTTCAGGCCTCTTCCCATGCCTAGTTCACTGGATTGGTAGATGCAATGGCACTCTTGTCATTTGGTGCACTGTCAGTCTTCTTGGGCCAACTTCTTGCCTCCTCTGATCACCTGGACTAGAACACAGATCTTCATCTGTCTAAAGAGACCTGGGGAAGACAGCCCTGCCTGAGCTCAGCTGGAGAGAGGAACTGGGAAGTTGTCAGCTGGAGATGGAGCAGTAGTTTCCTTTGTGTGTCCTGAGCCATCACAGCTTCCTCTAGAGGACTATGTCCTGGCTGGTCCTGCCTGCCTGGAGGGTCAGACTCTGGGATAGTCCTTAGAAACACAATACCAAAGGCAGCTGTCCTGGGACCAGTTTATCGATTTATCGTCCTGTTCACCATGGGGAGGGCTCCTTCCCTTGGATCATGACCCACCTGGAGTGGAATGATGTCTTCATAGCATCTTCACAGAGGGCCAGTCCCCTTCTCCCTCCAGGCCTGGCCAGGGTGATTCAGCTGGCGACCTTACAGAGGGCTAATCTAGCTCTATGTCCCTTATCCAAGCTCAACACCTTTGAATCACACAAACCCCCGAGTCTGGGCTTCCCTCATCCCATGCTCTGACCTCTCCCTCTCCTGCTGGACTGCATCCCTCAGCCCTCTGGAGCTGAAGCTCTGTGAGAAACAATTCCCAGACTCTTCCTGGAAAATGCCACCTCCTGAAGTGGTGGGAGCCTGAGTAATCCTAAGGACAGGATTCCTCAGCTGCTGTCTCTTGTGGAAATGCTGCCTCCTTGAAGCCCCTATCTGGGGCTGGGAGGTGGGGCTGCCACCGTCTGTGGTAGGTGCTGCTGGGCCTTGCCTAGATCCCCCTTTGCCCACTAGGGCAACAGCACAGACAAGCTGCCAGGGTGGCAGGGCTGCCAACTGCTCACAGCTGCCCATGTCCCTCAAGGATTTCCTTTGACCAAATAGGACCACCTTGTGCCAGTGGCCAACAGCGGACTGACACGGGGCTACAAAAGGCTGACTTCTGCCTCAGTGCCAGTTGCACCAATTTCATGGCACAATTTGTGCTCGGGAGTGCTTGTGGGTGAGGCAGGACCACACATGTGCTGAGCTTTCTCTCTGAAAGCTCACAGTCCCTCAGGAAACCACTTTCACAAGTATCCTGGTCTTGGGCTCTGCTTCTAGGAAACCTGGCTAAGACAGCATCCCCCCTACTCCTTGGGGCCACAGCTGTCACCCTTGGATACTGCCATTGTCCAGAGCTACTGTCCCTGATTCATAGTTTGTACACTCCGTGCAATCAGCCCACAGCCTCCTGAGCTCCGGGAGGTGGTCTCTGTCCCTGCCCTTGACCCTGCCTTCAGTGAGCCTGTCAGGGCTGGGCCCTGCTCCAGTTTCCTGTTGCACCCATTCTGTCCTTCCTGCCTTTCTACCTCAACCCAGCTTTGAGGCCCATGCTGACAACCTTCTTTGTCATGTCTCCAAGTCTCTTCCTTGTCATCTTTCTGCTGCATTTTCTTCAGCAGAAAGATGACAAGGACTCTTCTTCCTGACTCTGCACCTGTGTCACCGTCTCTGCGCCATCTCAGGCACCTCTGAGGAGATTCAGGGCACTGTGCAGATGGCTGCCTGGGAACACACAGTCTGAACCCGAAGCAGCCAAGCAATCCTTCTGTTTCCAGAGTCAACTTTCTTAGCCATAGCAACTATTTAAAACTTTCTTGACGATTCTCAGAGTTCCCACCCACCACTTCCCATTCCCTCCCTGCAGATAACCTATCTCCTGCTTCACAGAGAAAATAGGTGGCACCAGATACCATCTTCCTCTACTTCCTGACTTCACACCTACCAACTACTTACACCCTTCCCCATCCTTTTAAAACTCCCTCTTTATAGCCAAAAGAATGCCTGTGTTTCCGGTGCTGTAAGTCTGAAACCTCAGCCTGAGATCCGATTCCCTCACCCTCGAACTTTCTCAAAGCCTCACTGTGGATTGCACACTTTGAATTTTCCCCCTCCCTGGGCCTTCCCTTTCAGCTCAAATTACACCTGATTTTTGTCTGCCTCTGTACACAGCCCCGTCTCTCCTTCCCTTTGTCTCTGCCATGGGAATCACTCCCAAACATCACCTGAAACTGTGCTCACTAAGATCCCTGACGTCTCAGTGGGGCTAAATCCTACAGCCACTTCTCGGATCCTCCCACTGGCCGCTCTGTGACCTCTTTAGTCTAAACCACTTGGGCCACTTCTTCATAGGATTTTTATGGGCTCCTTATTCTTCTCCTGGCCCTAAAATTTTGTGTCTCTTTTGCCCTAATCCTCTTTTCTTAGTCCCAACATGAGTGCTCTGGGGCAATTCCTGCACCTTCTTCCTGAAGATTTATGATTCCTCAGCATTGATTTCCTACATAAGGCTCTAGAGTCATATATCTAACACTTACCAGATATTTCTCTTCAGAAATCTCACAAACACTCCGGTCACAGCATTACCAAAAATGGAACCCATCATAGTTTTCCCTGGATATCCTCTCTTTCTGTATTTGTACCCTACTGGGTGCAGTGCATTGAATGATGCACCTTAAAACATGTCCGTCTGAGCCTATGAATCTGATCCTATTCAGAAAAAGGGTCGTTGCAGTTACAATCACATAAGAGTTCTCAAGATTAGGTTATCCTAGGTGAGGGTGGGCCCTAAATCCAATCATATATGCCTCTGTAAGAGAAGAAAGGGGGGAAAGCAGTGTGAAGATGGAGGCAGACAGGGATTGCCATCAACCTCCCACAGTGTGGTGAGGCCTGGAATGGATGCTTCTTCAGTGCCCCAAGATGGGAACAACCCTGACGTCACCTAGATTTTGGACATCTGCTCTTTGAAATTTTGACAGACTAAATTTAGGCTGTTTCAAGCCACTGAATTTGTAGTAATTTGTTGCAGCAGCCTTAGCATATGAGCACGATGGGGGTTACCACCTTCTACCCCATGCCAAGACCTGGGACCTGTGCCAGGTCACTCCATCACGTGACTTTTTCTCAGGTTCACCGGTTTTCCTCCATCCACTCTCTTTTGGTTCCCACCTTCAGCGCAGAGCAGTATATTATAGCTTCGGACCCAACATGTGAGTTCTGGAGCCAGAAATCCTGGGTGGCCGGAGTTAAGTCCACTAATTTGTTTGCCATTGCAGTGTTTAGTCTCCTTGTCTTTCTATTTGGGAAAATAACAGGTGATACAGTAGAATCTCCATAGCAGACTACCTCCTCAAGTTTCATAGACTGGACATGCTGCTTATCAGTACAGTAGGCCTCCTTCCTTATGCTGACCACCTCTGTGTGTTGACCAGTGTGTTACAGTCCCTCGGGTGTCAACTTATGTGAAGCACTTCCGATGGTGCATTAGCATAGCGAGTGGTCATGACATGTTAGTGGTCAACAACCAGCCGTCTCACCTGGGTTCCAGAGGGAGCCTGCATGTGATTCCACTTCCATTAGTTTGCCCTCACATTTCAGCTGGAGAAATGCCTCTAAGGAGCAAACAGGGTGTCTCTCCCACACTCACTTTTTCATCGTGCCCCATCCTTTAAGGGTAAGCGCTCCCCTCCTCACAGGGGCTGGCCAGTCCTTGCCCCAGGGTCACCTCTTGTCACTCACAATTTGTCTTCAAATCATGTAAAGTAAGCTTCTGGACTGCCTCCACTCCAGTATGACTCTACTTCTTTTCTAATTTTCCCTGCCTGCACACGCCTGTCACCTCCACGCCTTCACCACCTTCTTCTGTGTGCTCAGAGAACACTCCCCCTTTTTCTGCCTCCTCAGGGGTGACTACTGAGCCAAACGAGGAAGACCAGTGAGGGCTTCCCAAAGGAGGCAGAGGAGAAAGCTGAGAATGAGGCTGCCCGCCATTTCCTGGCACTGGGTGAAGTGGCCTCCCATGGGTCACGCTGTCCTGGGCTCAGCATATCGTAGCCCTTTATCACCTGTGCTTCCATTCATCAGGGTTTCTCACGGACGGCAAATTCCTGGAAGACAGAATGCTCCTTTCTTGGGGGTCTTTTCCAACAGTGAGCTCACCACCTGCCATATACTTAGACACCTTCCCCCCTCCCCAGTGACTGTTCGTGAAAGGCTTTCCTTCCTGTATGTGAGGCACGGTGCTAGACTCTGAACACTGCATTGGTTTAGGTGACACCAACTGCTACAAAGGTCTGAAATCTCTTTCTTAGTCCTGTGAGGGTCAGTGAGTCGGAGGTGGGGAGGGGCAGTGAAGCTAATGAACAGCCTGGCACCCGTAGACCTGGCTTGGGGGACCACTCTTGCCATCACTTTCTAGTTGGTAGACAGAGAAAGAAAGAGGATGGAGGAATCCATGAAAGGGTCTTATGGGCCAGGTGTCAACACCTGCATGTTGCCTCCCCCTTATTCTGAGGACCTGAACCCAGTCTCATGCCCTTGCCCCAATGTGGGGGCTGGAAAACACATCCCTTCTTGGCCCCCACTTCTCAGCAGTATGCGTTTTTGGCAGGCAGGCAGTCATCTCTGCCACATACCTAAGGTCTCATTCAACCCCTAAGGCAACTCTGCAAAAGAGGAGGTGCTGGTCCCGTTTTACAGAGGAGGAAACAGGCTTCGAGACCTGAAGGAACATGCTCGAAGTCTCACAGGGTGTGCTGTAGAGGCTGCACTGAGCCTCAGCTATGCTTATCTCAGTCACTGTGTTTCCTCCATGCCTGGTACGTTCACTGGGACCCAGCTTACCAAGGATGTGTGGCATTTCTCCCTGCTTTGGTCTTTTAGAAACTGTCCCCTGGACCACCTGTGGCCATTTGCCCCAGATGTCTTAGTCTCCGGTCATGGTGAATACTGAGAGGTTCTTACTCTTTTTGGAACTTACTCCAGAGTTGTGTCAGCCAGGTGACCACTGGCTGCACCTATTCTGTATCGACTCAGAACTCTCCTGCCCTTCAGTCTTCCAGAACAGGAATGGGAAGCCTGTTGGGAGAGGGCCTTGCAAACTCACTGATGTGCTGAGTTGATGCCTGCCTTGGGGCTGGGCTGCCTGTCTTTACAAAAATGTACTTCTGAATTGGATCTAAGTCTTAGCTCAGTTTACTGAGCTCACTAAGTTTACTCCCGCACATGGCGGGGTGCTCACATGAACGCAAGGGATACACGTCTTCTGCTTGTTTCTGGCATAGACAGAATTGGGTGCTGGTGCTGATTCTGTTAGTGTGATGTTCAAGGTTCTCCATGCTCTTGACTCTGCTTTAAACTTCAGGCATTGTTTCACCTCACTTTTCCTTTAACCTCATGGCCCATAGGAATACTTCATCTGGTTTCAGACGCTGCACTCTTTCCTGTGTCCCCATCATTGCATCTGCTGTTTCCTCTGCTCACTGTGTCTCACCTGGTGTCTGTCACAACTTCTATGGTGCACTTTCTGTGCACAAGTACACTGTACCGCCCAGACAGTGGATGCCCTTTGGGCAGGGGCTGATTATTTCCTGGTTTGAATCTTCTGTCCTCAACCCAATCCTCACACTAAATCAGTAAGTTGTAATTTTCATAAGAGAGAATCCTATGCTAGAGGGAATTTAGAGACCATCCACTTAAACCGTCACATATGCACGAGGGGAGGGAAGCCTTGGAGAATTTAAGACAGTGGTCAAAGTCTGCATGGCTGGTTAGCAATCTGCTCAGCACTCTTGGACAACGGGCTCGACTCCAAGCCCATGACATGGACCCCACTGGGGTTCAGACTTGCTCCTTTATCAGGCCTTTCAAAGACCATATTCTCCTCTTCTTGTCTCCTTGTCTTGGGGGGTCTTTATTCGGTGACATGTTACCCATGGAGACTTCTGAGGTCCTGCCAAGAACAAAGGCTTGTATTAGAGGCCAGGCTTAGCTCTTGTCCCATGACCTGTGGATGTGGCCTGGTACAATGGAGCTGCAGAGTGAGGTGTGTATTGCAACTCGCAGGGTGGGCACTTCCCTGCCTCCCAGGAGGGCTCTCCCAGGGTAGCAGATGCTGTGGCCTGTGCAGTGGTCTTGCAAAGAGCTCAGGTGCAGATGGAGCCAGCAGACACACAGCAATGGGCCTTGGAAGGAGTCCTTTCCCAGTGAGCAGAGGTTGGCTTGTCTCCCTGCGTCTGAGTTGTCTCTGGTTAGGGCCAGCGTGGGCGGGGAGGGGGCAATTGACACTGCTTGCAGAATTGATGTAAACAGTAAGTAAAAACAACTGTGAAGGGAAACTGGTCCCACAGCTTCATGACCACATGTTTTCTGCCTTTTGATTCTGGCTTCATCTCATCTGTTTGTTTTTGATGCTTTGTGGAGGCCAAGCTACTCCTGAGAAATGGTAAATGACACTGGGCATAGAGCTGAGGTTTGGACAATCACGAGTCATATTAGACTTGGAATTTTCAAAGAATTTCATCAGGAAAAAAAATCAGTGGACAAAGAACGAGGATGACAAGGTCTTCAAATATTCTCTGTTGTTATCCAGTGAAGACACAAGCTAATTTACACATAAATTGCATCTTGAGGATTTCTCTCCTGTGGCTTTATCAAATGGATGATTTGGATGCACCGAAGGGACTTATTTTTTTTCGGCTGATATTGTTCCCGGCTGGTGATCCCCCTTCGCTGCCTCCTTTCTGTCTGTGCCCACAGCCTGAGCCGGACTTCACCATCGTGCTGCAAAGTCCTACCTGCGAGTCCGTCTCAGGCTGGCTCCATGCTGCCTGCCAAGCGATCTCAGCATCCTTCCCAGGCACGGCCCTTCTTCTCACCTGTCTGACAAGCCCTGGGATGGCCATGGTGCAGGGCTCTTTACCACCACACACAGGTTTTGTCTGCTGCCTGCCTCTCCAGCACCTCCCCCAGCTGTCCCAGCACCCTCCAGCCCTCCACAGGCCCCTCTGGCCCCTTTGCTCTGAACCTCTCCTGCCTGGGGCCCCCGGCTTCCCAGTGACTTCCTGCAGTGCTAGTTCAGCGTCCACTACCCGGTAAGCCTTTCCTACCCAGCCTGTGTCCCTAGAGAATTAGGGTGAGTCGCTCTCTCCTTGGAAGACCAGGTGCCCCTCTTCAGCCTCTGTGCCATCATCTGCAGAGCTGTTTGCGTGCTGGACGGGACATTCCCGGAGGCCTGGTCAGCACTGTCTCAGGGAGGCCTGGCACAGGGTTCAGGGGAAGTTTGTTGAATTTGTCAGAGAAGGATGAATCTCAGAGGAGATGGTCGCATTCAGTGCTGTCTCCAGCCCCTGTCTGCCTCTTCCTCATGTAGAGACAGCTGCAGGGACCACAGGCCAAAGCCCCTGGGTCAGAAAAACAACTGTCTTATGTTTTCTCCAGAAATGAAGATTGCAACATCCTCATGGCCCTGAGTTCACAGCTGTGGGAGGAGGCCGTCCGGGGCCGCCCGGAGCTGGATCTGAGGGGCATGGATGGGAACCACTGGGCCAAAGTCAGCCCTGAGGGGACCCTAGCCCCAGCCCCCACCCACCCTTCCCAGAGAGGAGGCTCATCTCTTCAGCTCTCTTCCCACATTTTACTTTTTCTCAGTGTCTGGTTATGTGTCCATTCCTTTTCATCCCTGGAGAGGAGCCAGCACCCCAGTGTATTTACTAAACGTCAGCCTGGGTTATCTTTTTGGCAGTGGTTCAGCTCCAAGGGCATTCAAATGACCTTCTGGAATCTAGTGCATGCACAGTGCCTTGGAGAGTGGCACCACCTGGTGGCCACATGGAATTATCAGCCACATTCTCGGGAGAAGCCAGGAGCTCAAGGCCTCCTGCAGGGCCTGGTTCTCTCCAGGCTAGGAAATGTCCAGGCTGTTCCTGAGACAGCTGTTCCGTGGTGGCATGTATGTGCCTGGCTAGAGGCAGTGGCTGAGCATGTATGTGCCTGGCTAGAGGCAGTGACCAGGCGAGGATGCTGAAAGGTGACTTAGAGACCAATCAAGTCCCACCCACTGTTTTCTCAGCAGGGCCAACTGCAGTCCAGGGAGAAGAGGGGAGTTTCCCAGTGTTTTGCAATAGATGAGTGGAGAGGCAGAACAAGATGCATGAGTCTGGGCTCCTTACTGGTGCTCCTCTGTACTGTCACTTAGGACACCTCATGGCGATGTCCTTTAAAAAAATTTGAACTGCCATTTACAGGAAAACCTCCACTCCAGTATGACTCTACTTCTTTTCTAATTTTCTGTCAGTTAGGTCCTCACGTCAGTCATTAGTTCGCCTCCCTCCAGGGCATCTTCCCCGAGCGGGTTGACGTCTCCGTTCTGACCCTCCAGGCCGCATCCTTCACCCAGCGCTGGCGGAGGACCTGGCCTGGGCTGGGAGCCAGCCTGCACAGACAGCCCTGCCCCAGGCAGGGGCTTGCCCTCCAGCGGGGAGACAAACAGGCAGGAAGGCAGATGCACAGACGATGGGTAGATAGTTCAGGTTCTGCTAGTGCTTTGAAGATGCAGAGTAAGGCAACATAAAGAGTGACTGTGGGGCAAGTCTGCTCTGACGTGGGTTCAGCTGCCAAGGGGGAAGCAAAGGGGCAATTAGGAGGGAAGAGCAGTAGGTGCAGGCCCTGAGTCTGGAATAAGGTTGGCAAGGCTCAGAAAGGCCAGAGAGGTGGCTGACTAGTGGACAAGGGCTGGGTAATGCTTGACAGGGACAGAGAAGTCAGGAGACGCCAGATCTGGGGCCATGAGCTGGGTTTGTACGCTGCTTGTCATGGAAGTCACTAGAGGGCTCCAGCAAGACAGTGACGTGATCTTCTTTATGTCCCAAGGAGTCTCATGGGCACTGCTGCTTACAAGCTCCTGCTGTCGGCTCCCCCGAAAGTCATCCTCACCCACTCAGCTGGGGTAGGAGGCCCTCCCCTGGGTCCTGCTATTAACATCTTCATGGCTTTGTCATCGAGCCAACCACCTTCCTTTCAAATTAACCTTTACTTTTTTTTTTTTTTTAAGTTTTATTTACTAGGAAGTAAATCCCACATATAGAGAGATGGTGGCAGAGTCTAGATCTGTTTAGAACCAACTGCCTAGATCAGTGTCGTTCCACCATTTTTATCTCATGCACACTTGAACCTACAAACTTCCACAGTACTCCTAAACTATGTTTAATAACAACAAAAAGAACACACTTCGTGTGCTTTGAACTAATTAATGATCTTTAAAAATTTCTGCAGCACTCCCAAGATATCTCAAAGCCCACAGTGTGCCCAGGTACCTTGGCTGAAAATTACCAGCCTACGTGCACCACGTAATAACCCTGTGGCTTCACACAACTTGCTCACTGTCTCTCTGCCTCAGTTCCTTCCTTAGCAGAATGGAGCTAATAGCACATACTGCACAGGATTATTGTTATAAACAAATAATATGTGTAAAAAATCTGCTAACAATGGCAGGCACTACATAACCACCCCATAAATAGTCGGTATCATTCCCTGGTGTTTTCTCAGTCCTGCTACCTATGATATTTGTCCCAGTGTCTCTTAATGTCACTCAGCAGTGGTGTGCAGTGCCCACTGAATGGGGGTACTCAGGAGAGAGGAGCTCCCCTTAGAGATCAAGGTAAGGGCTGAGGTAGGAGGGCGAGGCTGGAGGAGGCATGAATGAAAGAGATGATTAGGTTTTTGATCATTCCCTTCGCCAGTATGTGTAAGTAAGAGAAACTGTCCTGCCATCTTTCAGAGACTCAGGCTGTCCATCTGCAAAACATAGCAGTGGCCTTCTACTTTGATGGTGTGAGAGAGCTTTTGAGGGACACAACCTTATGATCAGGGCAATGATTTCCAATCCCTTAGCACCCCTGCCTCTGTTGCTGAGGCCACCCTGTGTGGTGTGACCGTGCTGTCTCACTCCTCCGTGGTTCCCTTGGCCATTAGATCTGATGCAACCAGCTCAGGGGGCAGGCCCAGGCTTCTGTCTACACCACATTTGTGTACAACCTATTCTGGCCTCTCTAGAGGGGAAATAAATCCCTTTTCAAGTAGCCTGCATCCTGAATCTCGTACTGAAAGATCTTGCCTATGCCTTTGAATTTGGCACCATTTATATGGAGTAGATACTAAATCCAGTTGATTCTGCCACCTAAGCCGTAACAAATTTCTTCCTTACTGTCTACCCTAATTGCTACCCTCTTAACTTGAGACCCTTTGTAAGCTCTTCTGGTTTCCTGATCATCAGATTTTCCTCCATGGACCACTCCCCATTCTGCTTCCAAGGGATCTTTCCAGCACAACAATGTGACAACGCTCTCAGTCCTACTTACAACTCCTTTTCAAAGATTCCCATTGTTCACAGGAGAAAGATGAGTCTAGACCTTCAAGCACCTCCCTACCTGCACTCGCACCTACCTTTCCAACTTTCTCATTTCCCACTTTGTGCTCTACCCCTTGAGTGGCTCCCTGGTCTTTGAACACACACTTTATTCTCTTGCTTATCCCACAGAGAGAAGGTAGTTAGAATCTGTTGAAAATTTTTTGCATGACGAATCTGTGCATGATATTTTAGGCAGACATTCTGGAAATCTCCAAATATTATTATTCTAAGTGTACTAACTAGAAAGGTTTAGAGAAGTTATTGAAGTAGTCAGGAGGTTCAGAAACTCAATAAAAGTCAGGCAGGTAGAAAAGTCTGGAGGCAGACTTATCTCATACCTTTGCTCCCAACCCTTTGCCACTTTTGGACTCTGCTGAGTAGGAAGTGTTTCCTGACGTCCCTCTTCATGACTATTCTGGGAATCCGCACTGCTTTGTTTATACTCATTTCTTGATACTGACTGCTTTCCACATGCACCATCATCTGAGCCTCCTGTGTTAGCCCAAACACCACTGGGAAAAGAGGGCCACCACAAGTGTGATAGAATTGGGGCTTATATAACTGTCAGAGGAGCAGAGACAGGTCTGGGAAGCTGCAGATGAAGGATGGGAGAGATAGGAACAACTTCACCCTGGAGCTACGAGGCAGGAATGGAACCCACCACTCCTTGAGAACTCTGAGGGGCCAGTGGGAGTGTTAAAGAGGCTTCTGAAGCCTCAGGCCTATCCCACACAACCTCCGAATGGTGGCTTCTACCCACATTTCAGGTCTCATGCGAATGCCTGTCATTGTCAAATTCAGGCATAGAACGAGACAGGGAAGGTGAATCTGGGCCACACAGTTCTTAGCCTTGGAAGAAAGAAGTGGTGGGGCTGAGTCAGCAGACAGAAGAGGGAAGGGTTGCTGTTATCTAGCCTTCCTAGTGGACTCGGAGTGGGTAATCTGCACAGTGACTTAGGCGGCTAGTGTGATTCAGGATTAAACACAAGTCTGTTTGACTCTCAAATCCAGCGTTGTTCTTTCTAGTTTTGTTTGATTTCAACCCCATGCACAGGTGGCAGCTCATCTGAGCATAGCAAATATATTGCCCCAAGTGATCTTGATGGTTTCTGAAATCCTCCCATTCTGTTGGGAGGGTGGGCTCTGGGTGCACTGCCGTGCGTTTTAAGTTGTGGTAAAGACGGGATTATGATGTCTTTCTTTGGGTCCTGACCCCATATGAAGTAACTGTTCCTATGACACACAAAGCTGCAAACAGATTCTGGTGGATACTCTCAGATCATCACAAGCCTGGAGACCTTTGAGCCTTTTAAATTTAGAATGTGATGGGCATGAATATCAAAAAGAAGAAGGAGAAGGAGAATGAGGAGAAGGAGGAGGAGGAGAATGAGAAGGAAAGGAGGAGGAGGAAGAAAAGGCAGTTGAAAAACAATATTTTTAGAAACAGATTGAAGACCAAAATTTACAATGTCATTTTGTTTATCAAGCTGTCCTTTATTGTGTTCAAATGACAGCTTGTTTATACTTTGTGAATTTATAATTTTGTCTCTCACAATTATAGGGATGTAAGCACAGGCAGGTTTGTGTTGGAAGGTGACCACAGTTGCAGAAGAATATAGGCTCTGGAACTGCAGGGATTGGCTTTGACTTTTAGTTCTCCATTCATAGATCTGTGACCTTACACAAGTTCTCTGTGACAAATTTTCTCTCTGGAAGGTGAGGATCGTAATAGTTCCTAGCTTCTGAGTTATGAGAACTGTTTAGAAGAGCACCTGGCCCACAATTTTTATGAAAGGTTGTTGTTTTGTTGTCATATTACTATAAAGGGTGATTTGAAACCTTATTAAGAAAGTGGAGAAATTGGCCAGGTACCATGGCTAATGTCAGTAAACCTAGGACTCAGAAAGGTCAAGGTGGGTGGATTACTTGAGCTTGGGAGTTCAAGACCATCCTGAGCAAGAGGGAGACCCTGTCTCCACTAAAAATAGAATAACTACCTGGGAAGGCAGATGCTTGTAGTTCCAGCTACTTGGGAGGCTGAGGCAAGAGGATCTGTTGAGCTCAAGAGTTTAAGAGTTTGAGGTTAGTGTGAGCTATGACACCACAGTACTCTATCCAGGGTGACAGAATGTGACATTGTCCAAAAAAAAAAAAAAAAACAACAACAAAAGAAAGAGAAGAAATTATGGACAAAGGACAAGTGATGAAAGAGTCTTTCAAGCAAAAACAAAACAAACAAAGAAGAAACAGTATTTTACATGGTTCTTATGGCACAGCACCAACTAGCTTGTTTGAAGAGTTGATTGTTATCTCAGCAATGATGTGGACTTGAAACTCTAGGAGTGAAGCCCTTGCCTTCAGCAGCACATGGCCACATAGCTCCTGATTGCACGGGCTGGTGTCTCCACCTTGAAAATACAAAACCAGCCTCCCTGTCTTCCTCCCTTGTTGCTGTCTCTGAGGTCCAGCAATAGCCAGGCCCCAGCTGGGTTGTTTCTTAACCTCCTAACTGGTCTCCCTGTCTCCACATTTGCGTCTCTGAAGTTTCTTCTCCAAGAGCTGAGGAAAATCCTCGGTCCTCACAGGCTTCTAGGTCCCTGTATGATCTAAATCTAGGGACTTCTCTGACTCTGGATTCTCTCCTCCTTGCTTGCTTCCTCAATAAGGGCTAAGGAGTTCTGCACGAAAATGGATTTCTGTGGAGTAGGAAGAATTTTCTCCATCTCTTTCCTTTTCCTAATGGTTCTCCTTTTGTTTCTTCCTCTTCTGCCTTTGTTATCTTTACTCCCAGTTACTGAATGACTGGTTGTGTGTCTCAGCTGCAAAAGGGTTGTTTTCCTTGGTACACAAATAAGTATACTCACTCTTCTCTGAGCTGAAAGCATGTCACATAAATATGATTCAGACAGACTCTTATGGAAAGGGTAAGCTCATTAAAAAGAGTTTCCAAACACCTTAGTTATGAGCTTTATTTCAAGGAATTTGCTGAAAGAGTGGAGACCTCCAGTAGTCTTGATGAAAGCATTCACATCAATGGGGATATTTTATTGGAAAATATATGCAGTTATCCAATTATAGTCAAACTAGATTGCAGAAAAAGGAATTCTTGGTTAAACATCATTCGATTCTTAGTTCCATGAAAGTTTACCAGAAAATTGCTTAGCCAGTTACGAGAAATTCTAACTTCTTCCTGGAATGAGGCTGTACATAACTTTATATAAAAATATTCCTTCCTAGATCATGTTTGGTAGAAATTTTCCTGATCAATGTTTTGGTGAAAGCACTATAAACGGAATTTTATTGAAGCCCTGATCATCATGATAAAGTTACCCAGATCAAAAGAGTGGTCACTGAGTGAGTCTGAATTAGACGTCTGAATCAACGGGCCCCAAGGGTGTTTAGTTAGGGGTCCTTGGGAACTGTACCAAAGCTCTGTCTTGGCAGAAGGGAGCAGATGTCTGCCTCCTGGCCCAGTGGAACAGGGCACTCACTGTCTTGTCATGCACAATCATTTCAGAATGAAGTCAGTCTTGGGTGACTGACTGTGCCTTAAATTTTCTCATGTGTCCCTGGGGTGACAGTAGTACCCTAGGCTCTATCTCGGCCAGGGATACCTTCTATCCTAGATTTTCCAGTTATAGGAAGAGAAAATTTTATTGAATAATGTTTAGAAACATCTAATAAGTACAAAAATGAGAAAATAAACTATTTACATCATGAAACCTACAAAATGAAATTTTTGATCTTAGAAAATATTAAGATTAAAAAGACTGTGAACATCATAGATAATTTCTCCCTAGTAGTTTATGAATTATTTTTTATATAGTAAATACAGATTTTTTTCTGTATTTTGAAATTTTTGTATTTACTTTTTCAAAAATGTACTGTTTTAAATTTACTTAAAATGAAAAAAATACAGTTGTATTAAAAGCATTTTGTCTCATAAAGCTTATTCTTTATAAAGCTTATTTTTTAATGAGTGGATGGGTTTTTCCTTTTTCAATCTAGTAGCATCTAAAGGAATTTGTGCTGAATAAGGTATTAAATGTGAACATGAAGCTAAAATGGGGTTTTTGTCCACTTTGGCAGAGGCCCAAGCTGAGAGCAGGTGCATAGGCACAGAATCCATCTCCACCTAAAACCAGGTGTGAGATCACGGTGTAGGGTGCAAGGAGATGGTAAATCCACCGCTACCAACCAGCTGGTTCTGAGAAGATTTGAGGGGGGCACATGGAAAGTTGGAGAGAGTTGTCAGAGTGCTGCAACCTCCACCCTCCCTACCTGCCCAGAAAGAGGAAAGGGGGATGTTTTCTCTCACCTCAGTGAGAGATTTCAGCTTCAGGGTTTAATGAACAGCTTTGTTTGTGTCCCCTAAAGTTTGAGGGACAAGAGAGGACTGGATCACACCCGAGAAGCTAAGAGCAAAGGGACGTGTGAGCCTGAAGCAGCAGGAGCAAGAAAGCCTAGGGGGTGAGCTGCTCCCCTACCATGCAGGGATGCAGGGGGGTGAGTTTTCCATGGACCCGTTTGGACTCCTGGGGTGGAGAAGCTGGGATCCTTCAGAAGAGCCACATGCAGGGTGGTGAAGGTGGGGGCTGTGTGGCCCAGCACAGTGGTGGGGACAGAGCTGTCTCCCAAATCCAGACAACTGCAGGTGGTGGTCCTCAGCAGGACATAGAACATCCCACCAAAGAGGAAGGAACATTTGCCAAGCACAGACCGCTCAAAAGCAGGGGACAGCCTGGTGAGCCCTTTCTGCCTCCTCTCTCCTCTCCAGGGCCTCCAACCCTAGTGGGCCTAAAACAGCAGGTGGGCGAGGTGAAGGTGCTAGAAGGGTGACCACAATAAACATCAATATACACACTTCTATATTCAAATCTGCATAAGCCTACTGTGACCCTTCAGACATACACGCAGGTACATGTCTATACACACGTATACACATATGCACATGCGTGTGTGTGTGTGTGCACGCGTGTTATGCATATGTCCATCATGGCCCTTGTTCACCCTATTAATGTTTCTAGGTCTGGTCAAATCTGTACAGGGATCCAAGGATATATGTCACGTGGATAATGTTTTCATTATTACCTGGGATGAGCTGTTTAAGGATCAAAATGAGACTGCTCTCATGCATGAAAGTGACCTGAGAACACTTCCTTTTGTGAGTGTGACCAGAAAAGCTTTGTGATCTGCCTGAGTTTTCATCCAGGGGACAGGGAAAGACCTTACCCACAGGGCAGATGTAAGGATAGTGGACCAAAAAACAGTAATAATTGCCCACCTTGTCCTATTAAATCCTGCCTGTTCAAAAATACCAGTTCCTCTTTTATTCTTCCAAAAATATTAGTTGCAAGTGTGTGCGAGCACAGAGGGATAGTTCTATTCTCTTCATTCATGCCCTGGCCCTCTTTATACCATGCAATCTGTCCTGCTAACAGTAGGGAACATCTGCAGTCTTCTATTTGCTCAGGAATAGAGGCAGCTGGTGGGTGTGGGTGGAGTTGGGATAGGGATGCAGTCAGGCTGGGCATACAGGTTTATGCCCAGGGTTTATCTACACAGTTCCCTGGGCATCTGGCGTATCCTGGAGAGAGGGGAGCAAATTGTCAGCCCAAGTCTCACTTGGCTGCACAGGGCCAGGTTTCCTCTGACCTGGCAAAGTGCAGACTCCCATGCTCAGCACCCTGTATGTCTTTTTCCCAGGCTCCAGAACCCTAGACCATCCATCTGCTATTCTGTTCGGAGGTTGATGATTTGGTACTGCCCACTTCTTCCTGGACAGCTCCACAGGTCCTGTGAGCCTGTGCCCAAGAACTGGTGGCACCATGTTGTCTGGAAAACATTATGAAAAGTCTTGGCACCAACAAAATGTCCCTCTCCACTCTTTGCAGACACACCCATACTCCATGGGTGTCTGCACAGTTCTGTTTGATTCCCTCTGGCTCAGCCTCCATTCAGTCTTCCTGCCAGGGATCTGGGTGGACTGGGAAAGAAACAACAGCTTAAAGTCACATCATGCCAGATCTCATCCTTACCCTGCACCATGTATGTGCATGTGACATTATTACCATACACTTTTACTGTCCAACATACATAAATTCTTTATCCAAGACATTTCACAATCAGGAATTTATCCTCTACTTAAAATTTACTTAAGAAATGTAAAAGCAAAATACTTAGAACAACCAAAATATTTAATCATTTAAGTGTTAAGTAATTATGCAATATTTATACAGAGAAGTGTTAACTAACATTTGACTGTACAGACATTCATAAGACCAAGATAATTAGTAAGACTGAAGTAGGCCTATATGCTTCTCTGTATGATTATACAGAAGATACATAACTGAGTGAATAAAGTTCATGTTCAGTCAGAAGATAACATCCCCAAATTTAAACATAATTTTACTTATCTTGAACCTTAGTGGGAATCAGTTATGTTCTTCCTAGGTTTCATGTCTCCAAATAGAGCCCGAATTAAGACATATGTTCTCAGATTTTTGCTATGTATTTTTGACTCTATATTTAGGATAGTCCCACCATTAGAATAGTTCAATGATAAATATGCACATTTATCATTTGTACAAATATTGCCAAGGAGCTATGCACTTATGCAGTTTCATCAGTAGAATATGAGGGTTTCCATTTTACCAGAGCCTTTTTGTGTTCAGGAGACCTCTAAGGTGGTCCCAGTTATCCTTGCCCCTTGGTACTTATGCCTCTTTATAGTACTCGTGAGGAGAAAGGGACTCATGACCCTTTGGGGAACTACTTCCATGCTCAGGTGCAGGCTGGACTTAGTGGCTTGTTTCTAAGGAATAGAATAAGGCAAACGTGGAGGGATGCCATTTCTATGGCTATGCTAAAAAGACTATGATTTAGTCTTGCTAGGATTCCTTCTCCTGCTCTAATCTCTCTTGCCTTCTTGGCTTGCATTATTTTGATGACACAACCTATACCATTGGAGCATCCCACCTGCCAAGGAACTGAGGTCAACCTCCAGCCAAGCCAACAACTAGCAAGGAGCTGAGGTATATGTCCCCAAGCCACAGGGACACAAGTAACTGAATCCTGACAACTGCCACATAAGTGAGTTTGGATGGGATCCTCCACAGATGAACTTTCAGATGAAACTGCAGCCAGAGTTGACAAATTGATTGCACCCTTGCAAATGATTCTGAAGGAAAAGACCCAGCTAAGCCATGCCTGGACTCCTGACCCACAGAATCCATGAGACAATAAATGTGTGCTTTATAATCTTATAAGTTTTGGGGGTAATTTGTGATGTAGCAGTAGGTAACTAATACACTTTTGAAACATTTCATTTTAGATAAATTTTTTCTACATTGTGAGTTTCTTTGATAAACCTTACATGCCCTTCTATGATATGAAATAACACAGACGTGAAGAATTTTCCCATTTCTTCAAATAAGAAACTAAGGTCCTTTGGTACATGATCTCTCCTTCAACCCATAGCTGTAGCAAAGTGTTGCAAAAGTGAATCTTTGTTTGCAGTACCCCTCTCACTTGAATATCTCCATTCTATTTCTTTGTGCTTTTCACTCAGAGCATTCATTCAACACTGACTTGGGTTCTTAGTACACATTTAGAATCATGGAGGATTGAGACAGATGGAGGCTCAAGGTCCATAACTCATTCCCTCAGAAGACCATTCTCACTTCCATGCCTTTCTCATGTTGTGACCCCTCATTGGGGTCTCTTCCTTTTTCATTCAGACTTTCAAAATTTTACTCACTTTTCAAAACTCCACATTCTTCATGACGCCCATCCTTCCCCTCAAATGTCCAGGGCAGCAGAATCAATGAAAACCTGATTTTGCTGATTTTCTGTAGATTAACCTTGAATTTGGGAAAGTGTGGGCCCTAAACAGTTGTGAATAGGGAATTAGTGAAACAAAGTTACAGTTCCTGAGACAGATAACCCTTAGTCAGGCTTCTTATTAAATGCTCTAAGATGGAATTAATAGGTCACACAATTATCATTTTTCCTTATTATCAAAATTAGGAAGTATACTTAATGCATTTTAGCTCTTAAGTATATTTAGTGCTATAATACTCAAGTTCTTCAATGAATATTAACTTAAAACTAGGTATTAAACATTCAACTGTGGACTAAATGTATGACCTTACCCAAACAAAATTTAATTTAAAAAATGTAGAAATCTAATTAGCTGTCATACTTAGGCCTCATGAGACCACTCATAATGTGTAACTGGCACTTTCAGGTGTCCTGCTGGTAGCTTGAATCAATTAGTCATCTTTATTGAAGCTGAATATAATTAATTACATAACTTTGAGATGTTCAACTCTAATTTCACTAAAATTACATCATTAAACTGGGGCATTTGCAGGAATTTTGACAGAAGGGAAACAAGCATGAATAATTTGCTCAATGTTAAACTCACAGCATATTTTCATACAACAGAATTTGACTCCTTTAACTTACAATTGTGAGATAAAAATGCCCTGGGGTTACACATGCATGGATTGTTGAACAGGTGTTCACTGTTAAAGAAGCAGGTGTGTTATTGATCTAAATGGTAAGGTTGTTAGAGGACTGTGGGCACAGATATTTGTTTCTCCAACATGTAAGTTAATTGCTCATTCATTAGGACGATATTACCATGCCTTACTTCTGGTATGAGATGGGTTTTTTGGAGGCATGAACATGAAAGACTATTGCAGAGGTCAAGTCCAACACATATAAAAACTTGAGACACATAAAATACTTGAGAATTGAAGCTGATTCTCCTTTAATTGCTGTCATATGTTATTGGAAGTTTTATCTGAGACAGAGCATCAAGGAAATCTGACAGAGTTTCTCAACATCTATATTAGTTATTTATTGGCTGTATAACACTTTACCCCAAAGGTCAATGTCTTAAAATAACACCTGTTTATTATTGCTCACGAGTCTACAGGTTGAGGAAGTTGTTTGGTTCTGTTAATCTTGGAGAATTTGTTTGAGCAATTATCTCAGTTTGAACCAAAGCTTACTGACCTGCCCAGCATGCGACAAGGTACTGACTGGTCTAAGATGACCTTGGCTCAAACACTTGCCTCTGTCCCATGTGTGTTCATATGTCAATCTCAGGTGTTCAAGAGAGAGAGAAGGGAAAGCTGCCAGACCTCTTGAGGCCTAGGCTCAGAGGGAGCACAGCATCACTTTTCCAATATTATATTTCCCAGAATAACAGCAAAAAAACCTGATACTGCTCCAAGGAGTGGGGAAACAGTCTCTACCTCTTGGAGAGAGGACCTGAAAGTTCACAGAGTAAGGGAAAGGGAAAAATTATGAAAATATAAACATTCCATCTTTCAGGAAGATATAAACATTCATACTTACGTTAAGAAATATGTAGTTGATTTTCACTATTCGTGGGGGTTAGAGTCTGTAAAGTCACTGTGATCTCTGGATCAGGGAAAACTAACCCCTCCAAGAAGAAATTTGCTTTATATAGGTTCCTTGCCAACATCATCTTTGTAAAACAAGCCAATCTCATCAGCATTGAAAATCTGCTTTTCCACTTAAACCTTTTCCTATATAACACTCAGCAGGTATTTTAAAAATTCTTTCATAGTCTCTTGCTCTATAAAATGTACCTTCTCTTCTATTTTAACATTTTTCACATTATATTGCTTTTTGAATTGTGTGAGCCAGCCAGTGCTAGCAGAGAAGAGTTTCACATTTTCCTGACCATGAGTAATCCGATTGTAAATTTCCTTGGCTTTCAATCTCACATTTTAAAATTTTATTTAGATAACCATTTGTCATCTCATAAATCCACAAATTTAGCCACTTTTCCATTTTTTTCCCCATTCCATTGTACATCATAGATTTTAATTTAACACTTTCTGAAGTGGCTGTACACATGGATTGGCCAATTTCCTCTTCTTTTCTTCTGGATGCATCTTGTTGATTCATTCACATTGAACTTGCAGCCAACAGTACTCTTACTCATGCCTGGACGAAGCTTCTCTAACACATGTATTTTCCCTATAAGTCTCATCACAGCCTCTTTATTCTTAGGACCCTAGATAGTGGGTCTGGGCTCTGCTTGGCCACCATTTCAGCAGCTAAATCATCAACAAAAAGTATAAAAATATAAAACACACAGTACTAAATAAGTCACATACAAAAAAGACCCTTGTTTATAGTTTGAGGACTGAAATAAGGGAGAGAGCACCTTGTTCAATCTCAGTGGGGAACAGACATATTGAGAGACTCAAAGTTATGCTGCTCTGTACCTCTCCACAAATGAGCACAATATCACTAAAGGTATTGGTTTTGCAGGTTTATAAGTAAATTTGAGCAAGCTGAAAATTTGACAGTATGGAATTTGTGGATAATGAGGATGCACTGTATTTGGAATACCTGCTCTGTAAGGGTCACAAAGTCCAGTCCTGGGGAGGAAGATACTCAGGGAAGTATTTGCTGCTAGAAAGGAAGGATAAATGGGAAGGAGGGAAAGAGAGAGAGAAGGAGGCAGGGAAGGAAGTAAGGTAAGAAGGAAAGATGGAAGGAAGGAAGGGGGAGGGAGGAAGGAGGGAAGGAAGGAAGGAAGGAAGGAAGGAAGGAAGGGGAAGGAAGGAGGAAGAGAAGGAAGGAAGGAAAGAAGGAAGGAAGGAAGGAAAGAAGGAAGGAAGGAAGGAAGGAGGAAAGGAAGGAAGGAAGAGGGAGGAAGGAGGGAGGGAAGGAAGCAAGGAAGAAAGAAAGGAAGAAAGGAAGGAAGGAGGGAAGGAAGGAAGGAAGGAAGGAAGGAAGGCAGGAAGGAAGGAAGGAAGGAGACAGGCAGTTGCATATATTTTTTAATGTCATCCATTAATGAGGAGTGCTGGAGAAAGATATTTAGTAAGCATCAGCTTAGATGTTTGGTTTACAATAATTTTAGTGATCTTCAAAGTACTTCTAGTTATATCCAGGAGATGGCGCTCATTCCCAACAAGTCACTCAATAGCGGGTGCCCTGCAGAGCATCTCAGATTCTGGGCACTGTCAGAATGCTGCTGCTTCTGTTGTGTGTACTGATGGCTGGGGCACCATTGTGTGACATGGCCATGATGACACTTAAATGATTGTGCCCCTGAAATTCCTAGCTGTGGAGAAGGACTTGAGATCATTGCTTTGCGGATATCAGCAGCCCCTTCCAGGCCAGAATGTGGGTGGGTAAGATGCTCAGAGCCCCAGTCACTCTGCAGTCCCCTTCTGTTGGAGATCTGTTCCCAGAGTAATGCCATGGACCTTCTCACCACTTTCCCTGCAAGCAGGACCCATCACCCTTGAAATGGCTGCTGTTTACTAAGTATCAGTTGGGAACCAAACACAGAGAGAAGCCTTTAATGTACCTAGGCTAATTCTCTCAGCAGCCTCAGAAGAAGGAATTTGGAGTCCCATTTTTCAAAGGAGGAGACTAAGGCTTCAAGAGAGGGTTTTTTTTGCCTCAATCAATTCAATATATATTTGCTGATTGATTGATTGAATGAGTGGTTATATTTTACATCAAGTGAAGAATCCAATATTGAAATTATATATACATGATTTGGCACATATCATATAATAGAAATATGTTGAGGAGAACAGAAATTCTCTGTTCTGCTCTCCTCCTTGCATGGAAGAAACTAAGAATTCAGATGTAGGCAAGTTCTGTGTCCCTGTCCCCGAGATGTTCACTGTCATGGGAGGGAGAGCGGACAGAGATGTACACATAGAAACTCTATTAAAAGGCAGGTTGCTAAACATAGGTAACTTGATGGAAGCAGACTTCATTCAGGGAGTTTCCACGATTTTATTTATTTTTCATTTTTGCTATTAGAAGAAAAGATACTTGTTCCCAACTCCACGTGTGGGATATTCCATATCATTGCTTCTCAATTTTTACTTGTGTGCAGACCCCATTTCAGTAGGTGTGGGATGGAGCCTTGAACTCTGACTTTGTCACCACCTGTCACGTGATGCTGGTGCTGCTGGTTCATTGGTTGTGGAGTTGGCTTTGCTGGTGCTGTTCTGCTCCTGGATGTGGCTATGGTGATGATGGTGTGACAGCAGAAAGGTATTCTGTGTGGCAATTTTCAGGGGAAATCAACAGAGAACTGTTAAAACAACCATACTCAAGAGCATGCATTTTTTTTTCTTGTTGGGGATTCATTGAGGGTACAAGAAACCAGGTTATACCAATTGTATTTGTTAGGTAAAGTCCCTCTTACAATCGTGTTTTAACTCCCAAAGGTGTGGCACACGCCAAGACCCCACCCCCCTCCCTCCTTCCCTCTCTGTAAGAGCATGCATTTTGAATAGCAAAAGCCAGAGGAGAGATTTGTTCAAGGCCTGGGTTTCTTTTTCTTTTTCTTTTCTTTTCTTCTTTTTTTTTTTTTTCTGGAGACAGAGTCTCAATCTGTCATCCTTGGTAGAGTGCCATAGCGTAACAGCTCACAACAACCTCAAACTCTTGTGCTTAAGCGATTCTCTTGCCTCAGCCTCCCAAGGAGCTGGGGCTGCAGGCGCCCACCACAATGCCTGGCTATTTTTTTGTGGTAGTTGTCATTGTTGTTTAGCAGGCCCAGGCCAGGTTTGAACCCTCCAGCCTTAATGTCTGTGGCCGGCGCCCAACCCACTGAGCTCGGGTGCACCAAGGCCTGTTTTTGTCTGGCTTATGGGCTAGGAATGTTTGTTTTAATATTGTTAAAGGGATGTTAGGGGAAACAGAGAAAAAGAAGATGATACCAAAGATCATACGTGGCCCATAAAACCTAAATTATTTAGTATCTGACCTTTACAGAAAAGTTTGCAGACCCTGGACTAAACTGCTAAGTTCTTGCTACCCCCACTGGAAGGAAAAGTTCTTTCTAATGGTGAGTCTGGAGCACAGAGTTGGGCATATCCAACTGTGTCCTTTCTCTTTGCTTGGTTGCCTGCCTGAAGGGCTCTTCTCATTAGGAATCTTCCCAGCCAGGAAGGGGTCTCCAGATATTATAGTGATGACACCAGGCTGTCTAATGATATATTGGCAAGCCCACATTTCTGGAGTACTAAGACAAACTTTCCAAACCATTTCATCATAAAAGGTAATGCCTTGTTCTCTGTCTGCTTGATTCTTATTTCCATATCTTTTTTTTTTTTTGCAGTTTTTGGCCAGGGCTGGATTTTGAAACCGCCACCTCCGGCATGTGGGGCTGGCGCCTTACTCCTTTGAGCCACAGGTGCCACCCTTATTTCCATATCTTAAGTGATTCTGAGATTGAGGGGAGAGGAAGTGTGCTCTTTTGACCCCATGATGCCTCAGTCTTTCCTGTTTCCTTTTTACATTTTCTCTGTGTGTCTGTGACCTTGTTGAACTCTGCATGGCCAAGGCTTGCATTTTGGGCCCAGCTGATGGGCATTTGCCCAGCTGGGCCCTTGCATTTCCTGTGCTACTAAATGATTCCACATCAGAGCATGCCAATAACTGATGTCATATCAGAGGGCTCACTCAAGTCTCTGAATGAGGGAGCCATTGTGCATCCTGGGACCAGGCCCGCCCTCCTCGTCCTCAGTCCTTCTTGGGCCATCTCAGTGAGCTCCTGTGGAGAGCAGCCATCAGCCACTTTGCAGCAAGGGACTGGAATCACGGGAAAGTGGGTCTGATTTGACGAAAGCTGTAGCCATATATTTCTTGCTCTTCGAAATGTAACCATGGTAATGAGATCAGATGAAAAATGTTTCTTAACGCAGCCGACACTCAAATGCACACGGCAGTTTGGGATACTGGAGATGGGGTTTAATTTTAGAATCTGAGCCTCGCTTCATGGAACAAAGAGCATTAGAACAGGGCTTCTCAGAGACCTTCTCCACCTTCCTCTCCCTCCAGGACTGCACAGTCCAGTTGCAGGTGAAGTTTGTATTCATCAGTGGTGGAATTTGCTTTCCTTGCGACATTCCTCTACCTGCTGCAGCTATTGTGACAGGGATATGCTGTTAGAAAGTCATTCTGTTGTGGAATTTTCAGAGGTATCCATAGAGCAATGAAAGAACTGAACTGGAGAAAATGCAGCTGTTCTAATCATTCCATATTCAAACTAGGCACTTTATTTTCTCTCTGAATCTTCACTGTAAACTCTATAGAGAAGGTCCCACTATTATCCCTGTTTTATGGGTGACAATACCAAAGGGCAGAGGTCACCTCACCTGCCCAGAGGACACAGGATGAGTGCCGGGTGTTGTTAGCATTTGACCCCAACCATCTGGCTGTGTGCCTGCACTCCTGATCACTACGTCCTCACCAGGACCTGGCAGCAGCTGTGCAACCACAGGCAGGGCCCCTGGGAGACAAAGAATGGCTGGTCGGGAGTGGGGAGCAGGGAGCACCACTGTCCTCACATCTGGAAGGGCAGTCTCCACTCCCTGGATGAAAATAAGCCTCTTGGTTACAGTTTCTAAGTGCAGAGATATGTCCTCCCCAGGTTGCAGGGTTGGAGGAAAGGTGGCCAGAAGGGAACTTGAAACCTTTCTAAGGGTAGAAGAGGGTGTGAAATCAGTATCACTACTTGGAAAATGAGTTTCCAATATGTAGAAAGATCCCTCCATGTTTCTATGTGTGAAGCCACTCATCCAGTTTCTATGAATCATCCAAAGGAAATAATAAAGCTTCAGAAGTAGTTTTTTTTATTCAAACAATATGCACATCACAGTTTATTTATAACAGAAAAGATCTTCCACAGCCCCCAATTGGAGATTGATGAAGCACAGAAGTAAATCTATTAAACAGAATAACAAAGAGGTATACATCTTATAATATTTTTGAGAAACTCTTAGTAACATGAGGAAAATTTGTGATATAATGCTGTGCAGAAAAACCAGGGAGAAAAATTATGTGCATTATGAATTCCTAAAGTTATGAATAGATATCTTTAGATATATGATTGAGGAAATGAACAGAGTATTTTAGAGAAATGGAATTGGGGGCCATTTTATTTTTTTTTATTTTTATTTTTATTTTTTTTTTTGGCTTTTATAAAGTCAAGGAAATTTATTTCCTGAGGTCATGACACAGGAAGTCGACTCCTAGCCACACTGTGGAGCTCTCGTGGTGAAGGTCAGCGTGCTGACATGCTGGGTGGACCAGGAAGCTGGAGTCTTGTTA
>CAUYON010070094.1:0-23096 GCA_963573935.1 Arctocebus calabarensis | reverse complement strand
AGGCTAAGGAAGTTGCAAGGTTACTATCTAGGCCCAGCACCTTCCAAGAGAAAGATATACAGATAACAGAGGCATTTGCTACAGTGGAGTGTTACAGACTGTTTGGCTAATGCCTGTACAGAGTGGCCAGGACAGATCTTTAGCTCTGCCTTTACTTTCCTGACACAGTGCCTGTCTCATTGGTCAGTTTTAATCAAGCTGGAGAAGTGGGCTCAGGCTTTTACAGAAACTTGGGCCTTTCACAGAAGGGGAAGCAAGTGTCAACCAAGTCCCAGAAAGTTTTTACAAATTCCTAAGAGCTGAGTCACCACAGGGAGGACCTTGCAGGTTAACCCTTGGGGGTCTCTTTTAGAAGACCTCTGTTCTCTTAGACCTTTCTTTTTCCAGGTATCCTTTCTCACTGGGGCTACAGGCACTTGCCACAAAGCCCTGCTAATTTATCTAATTTTAGTAGAGAAGAGGTCTTGCTTTTGCTCAGGTTGGTCTTAAACTCCTGAGCTCAAGCAATCCTCCCGTCTGGGCCTCCCAGAGTGCTAGGGATACAGGCATAAGCCACCTGCCACAACCAAGTCTTGATTTTTTTTTTTGTAGCCACTTGATCGCCCTCAGTAAAGTGCCATGGCGTCACAGTTCATAGCAATCTCCAACTCCTGGGCTTAGGAGGTTCTCTTGCCTCAGCCTCCAGAGTAGCCAGGGCTACAGGCACCTGCCACACAGCCCAGCTATTTTTTTTGTTGTTGCAGTTTGGCAAGGACCGGGTTTGAACCCGCCACCCTCGTTATATGGGGCCGGCGCCCTACCCACTGAGCCACAGGTGCCGCCCCAATTCTTGATTTTCTTTACTGCAATATATAAGTCCATTGACCCCTTTGATCTTTTGATCAGATCTGTCAGGTTTATGCAGATAGAGGGCAACTCTTTTCCAAGAAACTGTTAATCTCTAAGAGCCTTTAATTCAAATACACTTTTTTTTTTCTTGAGACAGAATTTTACTATGTTGCCCTGGGTTGAGTGCTGTAACGTCACAGCTCACAGCAACCTCCACTCTCAGGCTTAGGTGATTCTCCTGCGTCAGCCTCCTGAGTAGCTGGGACTCCAGGTGCCTGCCACAACACCTGGCTATTTTTTTGTTGCAGTTTGGCCAGGCCTGGGTTTGAACCTGACTCTCTCAGTATATGGGGCTGGTGCCTTACTCACTTGAGCTACAGGCACCACCCCTGGCTATTTGTTTGTTGTAGTTCCCGGGTTCAAATTCCCCAGCCCTGGTGTATGTGGCTGGTGCTCTTACCATGAGCTAAATTCTAAATATTCCAAGCCAATTCTAAATATTCTTTATACCAAGGAATCATATTTTGGAGTGAATTTTCCTGAGATCCTTCACTTCTATTACAAGCCCAGCTGATCCTTTCTGAGCCTCAGGACCCAGATTCTCCCTCTATGACATCCTTCTCATGTTCTGCATCTGCTTATCGGGCCCCACTCGGCGTAATCCATGCCTGTCCTGTGCACTATACCTTGACTTTCCCTAAGGCAAGTGCTGTCTGATGCCGATATGAAAGCGCACATGTAGTGATAATAAGATGGAGTCAACCAGGTGAGGACTACATGACACAGCTGGTCTGGTCAGTTTAGGTTCTCCTATCTGACCATCACTCCCTATCTCCCATTCTTAGTGTTTTGTAAATTTAGCTCCCACCCTAAAGATTCGTATCTTGAGTAGTTTAGGTGAATTGATTTAGGAGATTAACTTTTGAATCAGAATGTTGTAATAAGTTACTGAGTTATGCTAACTATTATTTGGATAAGGGATTGGTGTGGTCTGTGTTTTGAATTTTTTCTTTGTAGAGACAGAGGCTCACTTTATCACCCTCGGTAGAGTGCCGTGGCGTCGCACAGCTCACAGCAACCTCCAACTCCTGGGCTTAGGTGATTCTCCTGCCTCAGCCTCCCGAGTAGCTGGGACTACAGGCGCCCGCCACAACACCTGGCTATTTTTCTGTTTTTGCAGTTCGGCTGAGGCAGTATATGGGGCCGGCGCCCTACTCTATGAGCCACAGGCACTGCCCAGTTTTTATTTTATTTTATTTTTTGCAGTTTTTGACCAGGGCTGGGTTTGAATCCGCCACCACCAGAATATGGGGCCAGCGCCCTACTCTTTTGAAACACAGGCACTGTGTTTGCTTTCAATTTTTATGTATAAAACTCATTTTGGAAATGGAAGAACCAAATCGTCTTGGAGAGATTACTCTCACTATTCTCCAGAATTGCTGGCCTTCTGACAAATAAAACTTGGTGGACCTGCTTGGTGCCTGTGGCTCAACGGGCTAAGGCGCCAGACATGTATCCCTAATGGAGGGTTCGAATCCAGCCGGGGCCCGCCAAAAAACAATGTCTGCAACCAAAAAATGACTGGGTGTTGTGGCTGGCACCTATAATCCCAACTACTTGGGAGGCAGAGGCAAGAGACTCACTTGAGCGCAGGAATTAGAGGTTGCTGTGAGCTATCCCATCTCTGCATATTTGCTGATAGTGACAGGCAGCCGGACCCTCCTTATCCCATAACATAACCAGCACTTAGAACAAAATACAGGCAGGCACAGATTATGAACAAGATAGGTTCTGTACATTTGTTCTGAAGTTGACTTGGTATGTAAGTTGGAACAGGTACATTTATCTCTTACCTATAATAACCTTCATTTGTAAGGGCAAGTCATGTTGTTTGTAAATCAGCAACTGCCTATACCAGAGGTGTTTGTTTTTTTGTTTTGTTTTTTTTTTTGAGACAGAGCCTCAAGCTTCACCCTGGATACAGTACTGTGGCATCACAGCTCACAGCAACCTCCAACTCCTGGGCTTATCCTCCTCTGTATATGGGGCCGGTGCCCTACCCACTGAGCCACAGTGGCCACCCTGAAGTCTCTATCATTTTTAATGGCTAAATAATATTCCATGGTATACATTCATGAGTTGATGGGCACTTAGATTGCTTCCACCACTTGGCAATTATGAATTGAGCTGCAATAAACATTCTAGTGCAAATGTCTTTGGGGTAAAATGATTTTTGTTCTTCTGGGTAGATACCTAGTAATGGGACTCCAGGGTCAAATGGAAGGTCTACTTTTAGTCTCGGTGCCTGTGGCTCAATGGGCTAAGGCGCCAGCCACGTACACCTGAGCTGGTGGGTTCAAATCCATCCCAGGTCTGCCAAACAACAATGACAGCTGCAACCAAAAAATGGCCGGGGGTTGTAGTCCCAGCTACTTGGGAGCCCAGGAATTGGAGGTGCTGTGAACTGTGATGCCACAGCACTCTATCCAGGGTGATAGCTTGAGGCTCTGTCTCAAAAAAAAAGAAGGTCTACTTTTAGATTTTTTTTTTTTTGAGACAGAGTCTCACTATGTCACCCTGGGTAGAGTGCTGTGGCATCACAGCTCACAGCAACCTCAAACTCTTGGGCTAAAGCGATTCTCTTGCCTCAGCCTCTCAAGTAGCTGAGACTACAGACACCCGCTATTTTTTTTTTGTTGCAGTCGTCATTGTTACTTAGCAGGCCCAGGGCCAGAGTCGAAACTCCCTGCCTTGGCGTATATGGCAGGCATCCTAACCACTGACCTATAGGCACCAAGCCTACTTTTAGATCTTTGAGGATTATCCATACTTCTCTCCAAAAAACTATATTAGTTTGCAGTCCTACCTATAGAAGTGTTCACTTCTCTCCACATCCACACCAGCATCTGGTGTAGTTTTTCTATTTCTATCTTTAGTACAAATGGGGTCTTGCTCTTGCTCAGGCTGACATCCAACTCCTGAGCTGAAAGGATTCACCTGCCTTGGCCTCTGAGAGGGCTAGGGTTTATAGGTGTGAGACACTGTGCCTGGCCTGCAATGATGATTTAAACAGCCTCTTTCGTGAAGTGTCTATTTATGTCTTTTGCTCATTTTTCTATTGTGCTATTTTTTTCTTATTGATTGCCATTTATAAAAAGCTTTTACTTCTCCCACAAAATATAATTAAAACGCTGAATGGGGTGCAGTGGCTGAACTGAGTGGTGGCTCCTAGCCCTCTGGGAGCCTAAGGAAGGGGGATTGCTTGAGCTCAGGAGTTAGAGACCAGCCTGAGCAAGAGTGAAACCCTGTCTCTACTGAAACTAGAAAAACTAGCCAGATGTTGTGGCTGGCACCTGTAGTCCCAGCTACTTGGGAGGGTGAGGCAAGAGGACGCTTGAGCCCAAGAGTTCGAAGTTGCTATGAACTATGACCCCACAGCACTTTACCCAGGGCGACAGATTGAGACCGTGTCTCAAAAACAAAACAAAAATAAAATAAATAAAAAAATAAAACTTCTATCATCTTTAGGCACCCTATATAACATCCCAGAGACAACCTCTGGGATAAGATTTCGTATGTGTTTGCACATTACCTATGAGGACTCACAGCAAAATAAGAGGGCGGTATTTTTACAGAGATTAGTGTCATTCAAGGATGTGACTGAGGACTTTTCCTGGGAGAAGTGACAGCATTGGGTGGCACCTGTGGCTCAATGGGTAGGGTGCCGGCCCCATGTACCAAGGGTGGTGGATTCAAATCTGACTCCATCCAAACTGCAACAAAAAATAGCCAGGCGTTGTGGCAGGTGCCTGTATATCCCAGCTACTCGGGAGGCTGAGGCAAGAGCATCGTCTAAGCCCAGGAGTTGGAGGTTGCTGTGAGCTGTGACGCCATGGTACTCTCCCGAGGGCAATAGAGTAAGACTCTGTCTCTAAAATAAATAAATAAAACTGTTTTAAAAACGAGAGAGAGAAGTGGCAGCACCTAGATCCTGCTAAAACGATCCCATTCTGAGATGTGTCCCTGGAGACTTACACTACCTCATCTTCATAAGTGATTACAGCCTTCCTGTGTTATTGCACGTCAGTCCACAAGAGGCCTCATTCTTTCTCAACTGTTGAAAGTTATGAGGCATTTGAACTTCATTATGATTCATCCATAACTTGTAAAATATTCTTTTTTTGTTTGTTTGCTTTTTTTAATTTATTTTTTGTTGTTGTTGTTATAAAATATTCTTAATGCCCTAGATGCACTATTTGGATTCCTCTGTCCTCAATAAATGAACTTTATTCTCCTGATTTAAAAAGGCACATTTCATCTTAGCCCCTGAAATATTGAGACCTGATGATTGTCTATGAACAGGGTATCAAGTCCCCAAACCAGACTTCATCTCCAAGCTGGAACGAGTTGATGAGCCATGCATTTTGGAAGGTGAAATCACACATCAGAGTTGTCCAGGTGAGTAAATGTGAGTCACCCACAAAGGAAATGGTTGAAGCACAGTCCCCACAGGACAGTAATGAGTTGATAACCAGCATATTTTATTTAAATAAAACTAAACTTTTAGGGCTCGGTGCCTGTGGTTCAGCGGGCTAAGGCGCCAGCCACGTACACCTGAGCTGGCGGGTTTGAATCCAGCCCGGGCCCGCCAAACAATGACGGCTGCAACCAAAAAATGGCCGGGCGTTGTGGTGGGCGCCTGTAGTCCCAGCTACTTGGGAGGCACAGGCAAGAGACTCGCTTGAACCCGGGAATTGGAGGTTGCTGTGAGCTGTGATGCCACAGTACTCTATCCAAGGGGACAGCTTGAGGCTTTGTCTCAAAAAAAAAAAAAAAAAAACCCTAAACTTTTAGGGTGGCGCCTGTGGCTCAAAGGAGTAGGGCACTGGCCCCATATGCCAGAGGTGGCGGGGTCAAACCCAGCCCCGGCCAAAATCTGCAAATAAAAAAAAAAAAAACTAATCTTTTAGATGTCACTGAGGTTAGCTGACAAAAGCACACAGGTAACTTGGAAATTATTTACCTCATATTCCTATTTCACTGTTTCCCTTCTTAATCCTCTACCATTTCACAGATGTCTAAAACTTGCTTGGTTTCCTCTGGGAGCAGTGGCTCCCACCTATAATCCTAGCACTATGGGAGGCCACGGTGGGTGGATTGCTTGAGCTCAGGAGTTCGTTTTTTTTAGAGACAGTCTTACTCTGTCACCCTCGGTAGAGTGCTATGACATCACAGCTCACAGCAACCTCCAGCTCTTGGGTATGACATCACAGCTCACAGCAACCTCCAGCTCTTGGGTTTAGGCGATTCTCTTGCCTCAGCCTCCCAAGTAGCTGGGACTACAAGCGCCCGCCATAACACCCGGCTATTTTTTGTTACAGTTTGGCGGGGGCCAGGTTTGAGCCCACCACCCTCGGTATATGGGGCTGGCATCCTACTCACTGAGCCACACGCGCTGCCCAGAGCTCAAGAGTTCTAAACCAGCCTGAGCAAAAGTGAGACCTGTCACTATAGGAAAACTAGCCGAGTGTCATGGCACGTGCCTGTAGTCCCAGCTATTTTAGAGGCTGAGACAATAAGATCGCTTGAGCCCAGGAGTTTGAGGTTGCTGTGAGCTATGACCACATAGCACTCTACCCAGGGCAACAGAGTGAGACTCTGTCTCAATAAAACAAAAACAAAAACAAAACCCTTCCTCTGTTTCTTTTGTTTTCTTTACTATCCACCAGACAAAGGCTATTTATCTCCACATTAAGAGTTTGCATTATATTCTACCTCTTCATATCTATGGTAGAACCTGCATAGTTGACCACCTCCTAACAGAGTCAGTGGCGTCACAGCTCACAACAACCTCAAACTCTTGGACTTAAGCGATTCTCTTGCCTCAGCCTCCCAAGCAGCTGGGACTACAGGCACCCATCACAACGCCCAGCTATTTTTTGGTTGCAGTTGTCATTGTTGTTTAGCTGGCCCAGCATGTGGCCAGCACCATAACCACTGTGTTACAGGCGTTGAGCCAGGCTGGCCTAATTTTCATAGACCAGACATGCACCCCATGCACAAATCAGTACAGCAGACCTAGTTCCTTGTTGACCACCTCCATATGTTGACCAGTTTGTTACAGTCCCTTGGGTGGTCAACTTACTCTACTTTATTTTCAATTTGTAGTTAAATGCCATCTCCTCCCTGAAAAGTTCCTTTAACTGAATCAACCTCCTTCTTCCTCTTTAGTGGAAATCAGACTGTAGTTACTGTATTGTCCTTCTAGTTTGTGAACTTTTTACTGTTTCAGCCTTCGATGCCTAAACTAGATGGTGTAACAGGATGCCTTTAGGAATATGGTCTGATTCCTAGGCAAACAGTCTGATCAAAGTCTCACACCAACATAACAAAGACCACCAACCTCCCAGGATATGGCTACCTTTTAGAAAATTCTATATTTTATTATCTTGCACCAGATTGTTCATTGCAGCTCAATTCATAATTTCCAAGTCATGGAAGAAGTCCAAGTGCCCATCGACCCATGAATGGATTAATAAATTATGGTATATGTATACCATGGAATATTATGCAGCATTAAAAAAACAGAGACTTTACCTCTTTTATGGATGGTAAAGTCCAACATGGATGGAGTTGGAAAATCTTCTTCTTAGTAAAGTATGGAACGGAAAAAAAATATCCAATGTACTCAGCACTACTATGAAACCAATTTATCACACTCACACTTGCATATGAAAGATGAATCACAACTATAGCCTAGGATAAAGGAAGGAAGGGGAGAGGGAGGGGAAGGGAGGGGAGTGGGTCAATAGAGGGAGGGTTAATAGGGGGACCACAAAAAAGGAGCATATTGCAAGTACAAGTTGGATCTATCAGGTATAGAACACAAATGTCTTAACTCTATAATTGGGTAAATGAGGTGAAGGCTGTGTTTAGTAGGATGTAAGCACCCCAATTTGTACAAATAATCAACACATTGAATCCCACAATGGCATAAATGTATTCATGATCTATGTACAAATGACTTAATAAAAATAAATAAATAAATAAATAAAAACACAATAAAAAAATAGCCGGGCAGCTCGGCGCCTGTGGCTCAACAGGCTAAGGCGCCAGCCACGTACACCTGAGCTGGCAGGTTCAAATCCAGCCCAGGCCCGCCAAACAACAATGCTGGCTGCAACCAAAAAATGGCCGGGCATTGTGGTGGGTGCCTGTAGTCCCAGCTACTTGGGAGGCAGAAGCAAAAGACTCGCTTGAGCCCAGGAATTGGAGGTTGCTGTGAGCTGTGGATGCCATGGCACTCTATCCAGGGTGACAGCTTGAGGCTCTGTCTCAAAAAAAAAAAAAAAATAGCCGGGCGTTGTGGCAGGCGCCTGTAATCCCTGCTACTAGGGACGCTGAGGCAAGAGAATCACTTAAGCCCAGGAGTTGGAGGTCGTTGTGAGCTATGACACCACAGCACTCCACTGAGGGTGACAAAGTGAGACTGTCTCAACAACAACAACAAAAATAATAAAATAAAAAATAAATAAATAAAAATAAAAGTGGTGATTAAAACTCCCACAATGTCTCTCAGGCCAAAATTCATAAGCTCACGGTTAAAACTGTCACTGGCCTCCCAAACTGCTGGGACCGCAAGCTCATTCCACAACTCACAATTGGGACTCTTTTTTTCTTTTTTCCTGCTACACAATGCCCCCCTAGTTTTTCTATTTTTATTAGAGACAGGATCTTGCTCTTGCTGAGGCTGGTCTCAGACTCCTGAGTTCAAGCAATCCACCAGCCTTAGCCTCCCAGAGTGCTAGGATTACAGGCGTGAGCGACTGTGTCTCCCCACTCCCTCCAACACACTATTTTAGTTTAAAAGAGACTAAAGACATGTTAATCAAATGGAATGAATGAGGCTGGACTGGATCTCTGGATCTTGTTTTTTTTTGTTGTTTTGTTTGCAGTTTTTGACTGGGGAGACTGCCACTTCTGGTATATAGGGCTGGCGCCCTACTCCTTTGAGCCACAGGCGCCACCCAGGATCTTGTCTTTTTCAGTGTTGTAAAAGATGTACGGGACAATTTGGGGTAAATTAAATATGGACTGAATTTTAAACGATATTAGGGAATCATTGCTAATTCTCTTAGGTGTGTAACTTTTGAGAGATGAATGCTGAAGAATTTAGAATTGAAAGGGTTTGATGTCCAACTTACTATAAAATAGTTTGGAGGGAAAATCTTCTGTCTGAAAAATAATAATATGAATATGAGGTATATCTATATTATAGCACTACCCTGCACATTGCTTTGTGAAAAAAATTCAAAATGTTCATGTTAATTAGTACAATCTTGCAAAAAAAAAAGCCATATATGTCATATATATATACATATCCATAACTGAAATCTACTTCATGAAAATATTACCCCATATTTGTATGGAGGAAACTTCTCATAGTAATTCAGATTCTAGAACCAGGAGAGGCCTGGTGGCTCAGGCCTGTAATCCTAGCACTTTGGGACGCCAAGGTAGGAAGATCCCTTGAGTTCAAGACCAGCCTGAGCAAGCGTAAGACCCCATCGCTATTAAAAGCAGAGCAATTAGGGGTGGCACTTGTGGCTTATCGAGTAGGGCGCCGGCCCCATATACCGAAGGTGGCGGGTTCAAACCCGGCCTCAGCTGAACTACAAAAACAGAAAAATAGCCAGACGTTGTGGTGGGCACCTGTAGTCCCAGCTACTAGGGAGGCTGAGGCAAGAGAATTGCCTAAGCCCAGGAGATGGAGATTGCTATGAGCTGTGTGACGCCACGGCACTCTACCGAGGGTGATAAAGTGAAACTCTGTCTCTAAGGAAAAAAAAAAAAAGCAGAGCAATTAGCCCAACATTGTGGCGGGCACCTGTAGTCCCAATTACTCGGGAGGCTGAGGCAGGAGGATCACTTGAGCACTGGAGTTTGAGGTTGCTGTGAGGTTTGATGAGACCATAGCACTCTAGCCTGGGCAACAAAGTGAGACTCAGTCTCAAAAAAATTCCTTTTTTCCTTGGCGATCCTTATTTGAATAATTGGATCTCTGTAGGACAAGCAACTGGACCTAGGCTGAAACCCCCTTGCTGTTTCAGTAACAACCAGAGGCTACCCTACCCCATCCAATACACAAAGTGGTAGCTTAGAGACTTTAGTCAGGGGAGCAGTCCAGAAGAAAAGACAGGTCCGGAGTTCCCAAAGAAACTGAATTTATTTAAAATAAATTGTGGTAGCTTGGCACCCATAGCTTAGAGAGTAGGGCACTGGCCACATACACCGGCGGCTGGCGGGTTTGAATCCAGCCGAGACCTGCCAAACAACAATGACAACTACAACCAAAAAATATCCGGGCATTGGCTCAGCGCCTGTGGCTCAACGGGCTAAGGCACCAGCCACGTACACCTGAGCTGGCAGGTTCGAATCCAACCCAGCCGGCCAAACAACAATGACGGCTGCAACCAAATAAAAAATGGCCGGGCGTTGTGGCAGACACCTGTAGTCCCAGCTACTTGGGAGGCAGAGGCAAGAGACTCACTTGAGCCCAGGAATTGGAGGTTACTGTGAGCTGTGATGCCACAGCACTCTATCCAGGGCAACAGCTTGAGGCTCTGTCAAAAAAAAAAAAAAAAAAATCCGTGCATTTTGGCAGATGCCCATAGTCCCAGCTACACGGAAGGCTTAGGCAAGAGAATCACTTAAGCCCAAGAGTTTGAGGTTGCTGTGAGCTGTGATGCTATGGCACTCTACCCAAGGCGACATAGTGAGACTCTCAAAAAAAAGAAAAAATAGGGAGGGTAATTGGTGGGACCACACCTACAGTGCATCTTACAAGGGTACAGGTGAAACTTACTAAATGTAGAATATAAATGTCTTAACACAATACTAAGAAAATGCCATGAAGGCTATGTTAACCAGTTTAATGAAAATATTTCAAATTGTATATAAAAGCAGCACATTGTACCCCATGATTGCATTAATGTACACAGCTATGATTTAATAAAAAAAAAATAATTAAAAGGGCAGCACCTGTGGCTCAACGGCGTAGGGCACCGACCTTATATGCCAGAGGTGGCGGGCTCAAACCCAGCCCCGGCCAAAAAAAAAAAGGAAAAATGGGCGGCGCCTGTGGCTCAGTGAGTGGAGCGCCAGCTCCATACCGAGGGTGGAGGGTTCAAACCTGGCCCTGGCCAAACTGCAATAACAACAACAACAACAAAAATAGCCAGGTGTTGTGGCGGGTGCCTGTAGTCCCAGCTACTCTGGAGGCTGAAACAGGAGACTCGCCTAAGCCCCGGAGCTAGAGCTGTGTGACGCTACGGCACTCTACCGAGTGCGATAAAGTAAGACTCTGTCTCTACTAAAAAAAATAATAATTATTATTATTATTTTTTAAAAAGGGGGCAGTGCCATGGTTCAAAGAAGTAGGGCGCCTGCCCCATATGTTGGAGGTGGCGGGTTCAGACCCAGCCCTGGCCAAAAACTGCAAAATAAATAAATACATATTATAATAATAAGAAGAAGAAAATGGAAAAAATTTGTGGGAAAGTTCAGACGTGAGGATGCTTTTCAAAACAATGGTTCCTATGAAGTTAGGGAACAGTCTCCAAGACTTTCTTGTCTTCTGATACCCATGCAGGCTTCACAGGTCTTAATAGTCCTCCCTCAGGCTTGCTAATTCACTAGGACTCACAGAACTCACTGACGCCTTTTATTCTCAAAGTTTGGTTTATTACAGTGAAGAATACAGATTAAAATCAGCCCAGGGAGGAGTCACAAGACAGATGCCATTCCCAGTTGTCCTTTCCCCGTGCAATCACAAGAAGCACTACTTTTCCCAGCAGTGATGTGTGAAAACATGCACAGAGGACTGCCAACCAAGGAAGCTCAGTGGAGCCTTGGTCTACCTGAATTTAATTGGATCACACTGCTGACAGTGTATTCCCCAGAGCGCTGCCAAAACCAGCAGCACAATCAGTTAGTAATTAGTGGGGCCAAATGGGCTGAGAATAATAGCAAAGGAGGAAAACAATGGAATAGAGAGAACAGGGAAAAAGAGCCCTGCTCAACCACTGCCACATCAACAGACGATACGCATGCCCATGACTGCACTCTCTGCAGCAACGGCATCACATTGCAGGGGAATTGAACGTCACTAAAATAGCTGCAGGATTTGGAGAAATATTCAGAAATATTGTGTTACCAAAGAAGTTCCAGCTGCTTGTCACTGTCCAGCCAATATGCGGAGATGGGGTTTATGTCCAAACAAGCTTTATTACAAGAAGGCCAGTGAGTCTGGAGAATGGTGAGAGCAGTCTCTCAAATCGGTTCTGCCTCAGTTATATGTCTAATAAATGTTATAACAAAATATAAGGGAACAAACCTAGAAAATTTTAACTTTATTTGACAGAAAACAACACCAAAATAGTCTTCGCTGTAACAAAGCAAAATGTTTAAACAACATAAAGGTAATTTTCACTTTAACAAAATAGCTAAGAGAATCATCAAAGAAAACATCACATTACCTTTACTCTGTCAGTATCAAAACACCTATTGTCTATGTGTGACTATTTCTCAAGTCTCGGGAAGTAAATATTCTTACAAACATGGTGAAACCTTAACTAGAAAATTACGGTGGACGGTTCGTGGGGAAGGCTGGACAGACTGCTTTTCTGGCTTCAGCTGGATTCCCACTTGTCTCCAACACAATAATCAGAGAGGCAAATGAAAGCCTGGCGCGGTGGCTCATGCCTGTAATCCCAGTACTCTGGAGGCCAAGGCAAGTGGATTGCTTGAGCTCAAGAGTTTGAGGCCAACCTGAGAGAGTTAGAACCTATCTCTACTAAAAATAGAAAAATTAGCCAGGTGTGGTGGCGGATGCCTGTAGTTCCAGCTACTCAGGAGGTTGAGGGCTGATGCCAGGGCACTCTGATCCAGGCAACAGAGTCGGACTCTGTCTCAAAAAGCAAAACAAAGGCTCGGTGCTCATAGCTCTGTGGTTAGGGTGCCAGCCACATACACTGGGGCTGGTGGGTTTGAACCCGCCCGGGGCTACTAAACTCAACAATGACAACTACCAAAAAAATAATAGTAATAAATAGCTGGGCATCGTGGCGGGTGCCTGTAGACCCAGGTACTTAGGAGACTGAGGCAAGACAATAGCTTGAGCCCAAGAGTTTGAGGTTGCTATGAGCTTTGACGCCAATGCACTCTACCAAGGGGAACACAGTGAGACTCTGTCTCAAAAACAAAAAAAGAGGGCGGCGCCTGTGGCTCAGTGAGTAGGGCGCTGGGCCCCACATACTGAAGGTGGCAGGTTCAAACAAACTAAGTAGCCAGGCATTGTGGCGGGCGCCTGTAGTGCCGGTTACTCGGGAGGCTGAGGCAAGAGCATCGCCTAAGCCCAGGGGTTGAAGGTTGCTGTGAGCTGTGTGACGTCATGGCACTCTACCGAGGGCGACAAAGTGAGACCCTGTCTCTAAAAACAAAAAAAAAAAGAGAAAGGCAAATAAAATAAGGTTTTCTAAAGCAGTAGTAGAAGAGAATATGAATATCTTCATAACTTTGGAACAGATGAAGATTCCTTAAACAAGAGCACACACCGCTATATTTTGTTTGTCCTTTCTTTAGCCAGTTCTAAGCTATGGCAAGACACACTGCTGTGTTGAAGCATAAAAAGCATGTATATATGTTTGTTTTATTTTTAATTTCTATTTATTCATTTATTTATTTTTGAGACAGAGTCTCACTCTGTTACCCCGGAGTGGAGTGTCAGAGAATCATAGCTCACAGCAACCTCGAACTCTTGGGTTCAAGCAATCCTTTTGTCTCAGCCTCCTGAGTAGCTGGGACTACAGTCACCCACCACAACACCAGCTAGGTTTTCTATTTTTAGTAGAAATGGGTTCTTGCTCTTACTCAGGCCAATCTTGACCTCCTAAGCTCATGCAATCCACCTGCCTTTGCCTTCCAGAACCATCATGTCCAGTCTATATATTTGTTTTATTGTAAAATGTATCGTACAGGGTGGCACCTGTACTCAGTGGGTAGGACGTGGGCCCCATATACCGAGAGTGGTGGGATGGAGCCCAGCCCCGGCCAGCTAAAACAGCAGTGGCAACTGCAACAAAAATAGCTGGGCGTTGTGGCAGGGGCCTGTAGTCCCAGTTACTCTGGAGGCTGAGGCAAGAGAATCACCTAAACCCAGGAGTTGGAGGTTGCTGTGAGCTGTGTGACACCACGGCATTCTACTGAGGGCGATAAAATGAGACTCTGTCTCTATCAAAAAAAAAAAAATGTATCATAAAAACAGTAGAACATGTAAGAAAGACATTTGTTAACATTTAAAGGAAGATAGAGCTGGTGGTGCCCATCTATAGTCCCAACTACTCTGGAGGCTGAGCCAGGAAGATTGCTTGATTGAGCCAGTTGGGTGGGCTATGAGCTATGATTGTGCCCTTTGCTCTCCAGCCTGAATGACATAGTGACCTTACTCTTGCTAAAGTAAAAAAAAAGGATAACACAAGAGAATATATATGTATATTGATAAGGCATATATATTTATAAAATATTTCAAACATACATATGTTTTGTATATAAGTATATGTGATACATGCTCTTTTTTTTTTTTAGAGAGAGTCTCACTCTATCACCCAGTAGAGTGCTGTGGTGTTAGACAGTTCACAGCAACCTCCAACTCCTGGGCCCAGACAGTTCTCTTGCCTCATCCTCCCGAGTAGCTGGGACTACAGGCATCTGCCACAACACCCAGCTATTTTTTTCTTGCAGTTTGGCCAGGGCCGGGTTCGAACCCAACATCCTCGGTATTGGGGGCCAGTGCCCTACCCACTGAGCCACAGGCACCACCCTGTAATATATGCTTTAATGCAGTCTCCCCTTGTTACTTGTCTTTGCACTTTTGATGCATGGCAGATGTTAATTTAGTTAAATTTATAAATATTTTCCTTTACAGTTAATTGGTGTTTATGTGCCCATGTTCTTCTTAAAATGGTTTTATTTACTTATTTTGTGTGTGTTTGTGCTTAAGAAATCTTCATCTGTTTCAAAGTCATTGAGATATTCTCTTGCATTATCTTCTAAAAACTAAAATCTATATGATAAATGTTATGATAAATGTCCAAAGCTCATATAAAGAATATATAGGCTCGGCGCCTGTGACTCAGCGGGCTAAGGCGCCAGCCACGTACACCTGAGCTGGCAGGTTCGAATCCAGCCTGGGCCAGCCAAACAAAAACAACAATGACGGCTGCAACCAAAAAAAAGTCCGGGCGTTGTGGCGGGCGCCTGTAGTCCCAGCTACTTGAGAGGCGGAGGCAAGAGACTTGCTTGAGCCCAGGAATTGGAGGTTGCTGTGAGCTGTGATGTCACAGCACTCTATCTAGGGTGGCAGCTTGAGGTTCTGTCTCAAAAAAAAAAAAAAAAAAGAATATATAAAGAATTACAAATCCATAAGTATAACGCAGTAGAAAAATTGACCAGGGCAGTGCCTGTGACTCAGTGAGTAAGGCACTAGCCCCATATACCAAGGGTGGCAGGTTCGAACCCGGCCCTCGCCAAACTGCAACAAAAAGATGGCTGGGCATTGTGGCGGGTGCCTGTAGTCCTAGCTACTTGGGAGGCTGAGGCAAGAGAATCACATAAGCCCAAGAGTTTGAGGTTGCTGTGAGCTGTGATGCCACCGCACTCTACAGAGAGCAACAAAGTGAGACTCTGTCTCTGAAAAAAAAAGAAAAAGAAAAATTGACCAAAGTCTTTACCAGTTACTTCATAAAAGAAGCTTTCCAAATGACCAATAAACCTCTGAATAGGTGTTCAATGTTATTAGTTATCAGAGAAATATAAAATTAAACCAGAAGATACCACCACAGACCCACCAAAATGGGAAAATTAGGAAGACAATGTCAGGCGGCGCCTGTGCCTCAGTGGGTAGGGCGCCGGCCCCATATACCAAGGGTGGCAGATTCAAACCCACCCCAGCCAAACTGCAACAACAAAAAACTAGCCAGGCGTTGTGGCGGGGGCCTGTAGTCCCAGCTATTTGGGAGGCTGAGGCAAGAGAATCACTTAAGCCCAAGAGTTGGAGGTTGCTGTGAGTTGTGTGACAGCACGGCACTCTACCAAGGGTGATAAAGTGAGACCCTATCTCTACAAAAAAAAAAAAAAAGAAAGAAAGACAATGCCAACTGTTGGTGACGACGCAGAGCAACTGGATCCCTCATGCTTTCTGGAAGAAATGCAAAATGGTACAGTGACTTGGAAAACAATTTGGAAATAGCTACTACACCTGAACTACCCCTTCCTTATATTACGTCTGAAAAGCAGGGGGGAAGATGAGGTCTAAGATACATGGGAGTGGGGTGGGAACCTATAAGATATAGTTTTTTTGTTTGTTTTTCGTAGAGACAGAGTCTCACTTTATCGCCCTCGGTAGAGTGCTCTGGCATCACACAGCTCACAGCAACCTCCAACTCTTGGGTTTAGGCGATTCTCTGGGACTACAGGTGCCCGCCACAACACCAGCTTTTTTTTTTTTTTTTTTGGTTGCAGTTCGGCCGGGGACCGGCGCCCCACTCACTGAGCCACAGGCGCCGCCCCAAGATACAGTTATTGTCCTTCTTTAATAGTTCATAAATGTCTTGTGTGGCCTTCTGTATGCATGGTACATTTTACAACAAAACAAATGAAATGGTAGATGCTCAGGTTAAGAAATCCAAATACAGGTCAGGCACAGTGACTCACACCTGTAATCCTAGCAGTCTGGGAGGTCGAGGTGGGAGGAGTGCTTGAGCTCAGGAGTTCCAAATCAAACTGAGCAAGTGTGAGACCTCATCTCTATTAAAAATAGAAAAATTAGGCTCGGCCCCTGCGGCTCAAACAGCTAAGCCAGCCACAAACACTTGAGCTGGTAGGTTTGAATCCCACTGGGCCCGTCAAACAATGACGGCTGCAACAAAAAATAGTCAGGCGGGCTATTGTGGTGGGCGCCTGTAGTCCCAGCTACTTGGGAGGCAGAGGCAGGAGAATCGCTTGAGCCCAGGAGTTGGAGGTTGCTGGGAGCTGTGATGCCACAGCACTCTACCCAGAGCGATAGCTTGAGGCTCTGTCTCAAAAATATATATATAGAGAGAAAGAACAATTAGGTGTTGAGGCACAAGCCTATAGTCCCAGCTTACTCAGGAGGCTGAGGCAAGAGGATCGCTTGAGCCCAGGAGTTGAGGTTTCTGTGAGCTATGATGACACCACTGCTCTCTACTCCAGGGCAAGGAAGTGAGAATCTGTCTCAAAAAGAAATGTGAGCTATACATCCATTTACGAAAGAAAACACAAACAAGTAAGATAATAGTTTACCCAATTTTTGGTGAATCCGTGAGTGAAGGTGGTTATAGTGGAGGTGGGTTAAATTAAGGAATAAATGTTAGAATGAACATTGTAAGCAGCACCTCCTTCCACACGTAGTTAAAATCAAAAAATGACAAATAGAGCAGGCTCACCAAGCCCTTAAGTATAGTATGATATTATTTATTGCTGTGCATTTTGTATGATTATAGTAGACTTTATGAATATTTCACAATAATGTATTTATTCATTCATTCATCTTCCAACCAGATTATTCCTGTTCAGGTTCACAGTTGGCCAGAACTCATCTTGGCAGCTCAGGCCATCAGGAAGGAAATAGGCCCGTACAGGCGAACTCACACTCACACCCACACTCACTCACACTATTACAGCCTAACCAGGTTTTTGGTTTTTTTTTTGTGAGACAGACTCTGTCTCACTTTGTCACCCTCGGTAGAGTGCCCTGGTGTCATAGCTCACAACAACCTTAAACTCTTGGGCTCAAAGAGATTCTCTTGCTTCAGCCTCCCAAGTAGCTGGGACTACAGGTGCCATGAAACCCACCTAGTTTTTCTATTTTTAATAGAGACAGGGTCTCCCTCTTGCTCAGGCTGGTCTCAAACTCTTGAGCTCAGGCAATCCACCCACCTCAGCCTCCCAGAGTGCTGGGATTACAGTCTGAGCCAGGTTTATTGCCTGCTACTCAAGAGACCAATACACTAAGACAGCAGGGGTTACAGTAGACAAAGAGTTTAATGCAGATACCATTGGAGGAGAAGGGAGGAATTTCTCAAATCCATCTCCCCAGGAGCTTGGGTAAGAGTGTTTTTTAAAGATAGTTTGGGGCTCAGCACCTGTGGCTCAACGGACTAAGGCGCCAGCCACGTACACCTGAGCTGGCGGGTTCGAATCCAGCCCGGGGCCGCCAAACAACAATGACAGCTGTAACCAAAAAATGGCTGGGCGTTGTGGTGGGCACCTGTAGTCCCAGCTACTTGGGAGGCGGAGGCAAGAGACTCACTTGAGCCCAGGAATTGGAGGTTGCAGTGCACACTATCTAATATGATGATCACTGTATATAGAGGAAATATTTAGGACAATTGTATTTTAAAAGAAGAGTATTGATAGAATCAGGTGTACCTGCCCAAATAGACTTGCCCCACCCAGGCAGGGTCAGGTTCATGGCCTGCCCAGGAAGGGTCAGACTCATGTCCCTCCCAGGAAATAGAAATGCCACCAATTGCTGCCCTCCCTGACCCTTCAAATCCCCATCTGCCATAACCCAATGTGGAATTCCTTTCTTGATTTCACCCTATCTGCATCCAGGTGGAAATAAAAACCACTTATTTCTATAGAACGGAGATTCTGTTTTCTTTTGTTTCACACTTGGAGTAATCTTTCTTCCTTGGGCCCAGAACCTTTCAGGTATAGGGATCTACAGGGAAGTAAAGATTCTCTACTTCAATCTAAATGGTAAAACATTGATATTAGTAGACAAATACACAATCACTACCAAATCTGCACAAAGTGATGGCCTTAGTCCATTTTGTGCTGCTATAACAGAATACCTTAGACTAGGTAATTTAAAAACACAAACATTTATTAATTTGGTGCATTGTAAAAATTTGTATATTTTCATGGAGCACGAGAAAGACTCGTTTTACTACATTGATAAATTGCATGGAAAAATTTATTTCTCATAGTTCTAGAAGCTGGGAAGTTTAATATCAAGGCAATGGCAGTTTTAGTGTCTGATGAGATCTGGTGAGCGTACAGTCTCTGCTACCAACCTATGTGTCTCAGATGGTACTTTGAACACTGCATCTTCTGGAAAGGAGGAACACTGCATCCTGACATGAAGGAAAATAGAAGGACCCAAAGGGAGGAATTCCCTCCATCAAACCCCTTTGGAACAGCATTAATACCTTCATATAGCCAAAGCATTCATGACTTAAACATCTCCCAGAAAGCCCTACTCCCAACACTATTGCATTGGGGATTAAGTTTCAATATGAATTTTTGGAAAGGATGAAACATTCAAATAACAGCAGTGATATTCTCAAAAATTATACATAACAAATATGGACTTCAAAATGGAACTCAAAATGGAATTCAAAAAAATGTTCATGTACCCCAAGGAAGGCAAGGGAGAGAAACAGGAATGAGAAACAGAGGGAAAAATAGCAAAAATAAAACATGCAAATTTAAACCACAATGAGATCTCACCTTATATAAGCCAGAATGGCTATTGTCAAAAAGATGAACAATAAAAAATGTTGCCAAGAATATGGAGAAAATTCATCCTTATTCACTGTTGGTAGGAATTTAAAATAGTATGGTTATTAAAATAGTATGGTTAAAATTTTGTCAGGCCAGGCTCAGAGGCTTATACCTGTAATCTTAGCACTCTGGGAGGCTGAGGCAAGAGAATCCCTTGACTCCAAGATGAGGTTGCTGTGAACTATGATGGCATGGAACTCTACCCAGAGAGACAGAGTGGACTCCGTCTAAAAAAATAAAAGAAGGAAATCTTACTGTTGCAATAACATGAATGAACCTGGAATGAACTTATGTGAAATAAGCCTGGCACAGAAACACATCTATTGCATGTTTACACTTATATGTGTAATCTAAGACAATCAACAATCAAACTCACAGAAGCAAAAAGTAGACAGGTGGTCACCAGGGGCTAGAGGATGAGGGAAATTGGGTAGATGTTAGTCAAGGGGTACAAAGTTTCAATTAAACAGAAAGAGTAAGTTTTTTGAGATCTATCACACAACATGGTGGCCATAATTAATAATAGTGCACTATATATTATTTTTGAGACAAAGTCTCACTCTATTGCCTGGGCTAGAGTGCCCTGGTGACAGCCTAGCTCACAGCAACCTCAAAATCCTGGCCTCAAGTGATCCTTCTGCCTTGGTCTCCCAAGTATCTGAGACTACAGGCACCTGTCACCAAGCCCCGCTAGTTTTTCTATTTTTAATAGGGAAGGGGTCTTGCTGTTGCTCAGGCTGCTCTCTAACTCCTGAGCTTAAGGGATCCTCCTGCCTCAGCCTCCTAGAGGTACTATATTTTTTAAATGGCTTAACAGTGTTAATCTCGAATTTCTCACCACAGAAAAAGATAAGTACTTGAGGTGACTGAGGTGATGAATCTGTTAATTAGCTTTTTTTTTTTTTTGAGACAGAGCCTCAAGCTGTCACTCTGGATAGAGTGCTGTGAGCTGTGTGCTCACAGCTCACAGCAACCTCTAATTCCTGGGCTCAAGTGAGTCTCCTGCCTCCGCCTCCCAAGTAGCTGGGACTACAGGCACTTGCCACAATGCCCAACCATTTTTTGGTTACAGCCGTCATTGTTGTTTGGCGGGCCCAGGCTGGATTCGAACCCTCCAGCTCAGGTGTACGTGGCTGGCACCTTAGCCCATTGAGCCACAGGCGCCAAGCCTAATTAGCTTCATTTAATCATTTCAGATTGCATACATATATCATAACATCACTTTGTACTGCATAAATATATATTATTTGTCAACTGAAATGAAAATGAAATAGAGTGGCAAGCACAAGTCTAAACATATCACCAGTTACTTATAAATGATCCTAGTAAACCAAGTAAATGATAGAGATTGGCCGAGTGGGTAAAAAGCACGACACAGGGAGAGGAGCCAAGATGGCAGTCTGTAGTCAGCTTTCGGCAGACGCTCCCATCCAGAAGGAGAGTTAAAGGACAGAAATTTAGCAAGAAAGCCAATGGTTGGGAGCTGAGCCAAGAGACAAGGTCGAGGAATGCACATCAACCCTGCTGGAGCGACCTGTGACCCCAAGGATACAAATAAAAGTTACAGAGCACATCACCAAGCGGACGCGAGTCCCCTCCCCCAAGAGAACAGCTCGCAGTATATGCCATACCTCCATAGAAACAAACGAGCAGAGTTCAGATGTCCTCCCACTCTACCCTACAGGAGAGACCCGCTAAAAACTGGACCTCCTTCCCCTGTGCCGCGGCACTCTCCTGCCAGGCATAAAGCTGTATAAAAATGTATATATTCTCTACCTGCAAGTTGGAAATCCCGGCACTCCCCTCCACTCTCACCCTGAGGTCTGGAGGTCTGTCCCCCACGGAGACCAGATTCTTGAACACTTCGTCGAGGGGTGTGGACAGGGTGTGGGTTGCCGCTGATTTGTGCTGTTCTCCCAGCTTGGGAGCGATGAGAGAGTGAGCCAAAAAGCGACTGGCCAAAGTGGACCAAAGCTATGCTAAATTTTGGCCACACCTGGCCCTCAGGGAATGACAGCTGAGACAAAGGGCTGAAGTGCAGTACTATTACCAGTCCAATGTCTCCTCCACAGGGCAGAAATTCTGTGAACTTGTTCTGTTCTATCAGCTTTTTCATCTACTTTACATCAATCAGGAACAGGGCTGGAACTGAGTGAATCGCCCCAACCCCCATTTAGTGCCTAGGTTGTCAGGCCTCACCTCCCCCCCTGCCAACACCAACATAACTGGTGGACTGGCTGAGGAGCAACAGAGCCCCATGTGACCTAGGCAGGCGCAAACCTCTAGAGCATCTGCTCATTGGAGGGAACTGGATCACAGCCCTGCAGAGTCACCAGAGACTGGGTGTGAGAGAGGGGCAAGGCGGGGAAAGAGGCATCAACCTTCCTAGGATAATTTACTGGCTGGGGGGGGGGCCCTCCTGAACTCACAGAACACTGTAGTGAGTTATACTAAAGCTGCCAGCAGACTTCTGCTGTCTAGTCGCCAGAGACTTTTAAACTCTTTGATTAGAGGTTGATACTGGCTGGGACAATTGATTGGTACCTCTTTAACTGCGCCAATCACCCGAGGACTTTCCAACGTTGTACACTGGGTGTGTGGTAATGGGAAGGTTTGATTTTCCTTTCCAAGTGGTGTGGAATTCTTGTGGGAGAATAATCACAGAGGGGCTGCTTTGCTTAATCTGGTCCTCAGGGGATGAAAGCTGAGACAAAGAGCTGGAACTCACAGACAGAGTAAAACCCATTTGCAGCCCCAGTCTGATCAGGGAAAATAGTCTTGACAGAAATAAATTCTGTGAACTTGTTCTCTTCCAGCAGCAACATCAATCAGGGACAGGGCTGGAACTGAATGAATCGCCTCATACCCTGTTAAGTATCCAGGTTGTCAGGCCTCACCTCCCCCTGCCAAACAGTGACAGGGAGTAGCGGACTGGTTGTGGAGCCACAGACCTCACTGTGACCCAGGCAGGCACAAACCTCTGGAGCATATGCTCATTGGAGGAAACTGATCACAACTGTTACCACTGACTGGGTGTGACATAGGGGCAAGGTGGGGAAGGAGGCATCAACCTTCCCAGACTAATTTACTTGCTGGGGGGGGGTGCCCTCCTGAGCTCACAGAGCATCAAAGTGAATTATAGAAGAGCTTCCAGTGGATCCCTGCTATCTAGTTACCAGAGACTTTTTTAACTCTTCCATTTGAGATCAGGGCTGGCTAGGAAAATTGATTAGGACGTCCTCAGTTGGGCTAATCACCTGAGGACTTTCCAAAGTGGTACCCTGGGTGTGAGGTAGTGGGAAGGTTTGATTTGGCTTTTTCAATTGTTGCCTGTGGGGGGTGCGGTGACTTAACTCTGGTATTTCTTCACAGCTCAGATTTCAATTAAGAGTAACAGATTCTCTAGTGTAAGACAAAGACCAGCTGAAAATAAGACAGAGCCACTTAACCCCACCACACCAAGAAGGTCCACACACTGCTTTGCAAGCAGTGGCAAAACTCTAGGGGAAAAGGTACAGATGCCAGTCCAAGCTTTTAAGCAAAGAACTGGTCAATCACTACTCCTAGAACTCCCAGCCCAAATTGTCCTTATCTACTCATCTAGCCAAACGGTGTAAAAT
>CAUYON010070093.1:0-15729 GCA_963573935.1 Arctocebus calabarensis | reverse complement strand
CTCTGCCTCCCAAGTAGCTGGGACTACAGGCGCCCGCCACAACGCCCGGCCATTTTTTGGTTGCAGCCGTCATTGTTGTTTGGCGGGCCCGGGCTGGATTCGAACCCGCTAGCTCAGGTGTACGTGGCTGGCGCCTTAGCCCGCTGAGCCACAGGCGCCGAGCCTGTTTCAATAAGTCTTATTGAGTTGTCTGGATGCAAGTCCTTTGTCAGATATGTTATTTGCAAATATTTTCTCACAGTTTGTAGCTTGGCTTTTTATTCTCTTAAAGTATCTTTCATAGATTAAAAGTTTCACATTTTTATGAAGTCCAATTTACCAATTTTTCTTTTTCATGGATCTAACTTTGGTGCCACATCTGAAAACTCTTTATGTAACTCAAAGTCACAAAGGTTTTCTCTTATGTCTTCTTCTAAAAGTTTTATAATTATTGGTTTTACGTTTAGATCTAGTATTTATTTTGAATTCACTTTTATATAGGGCATGAAATTTAAGTCAAGTTTCTTTTTTAAAAAAATACAGATGTCCAATTTTTTCACCATCATTTATTGAAAAGACTATGTTTTACTCATCAAATTGCCTTGGCACCTCTTTTATAAAAGGCCTCTTTTTATACATCTCTTTCCGCACTCTCTCATCTGTCCCATTGATCTGTGGAAAACTAATAGCACAGTTTTGATTAGCTAGCTTTCTATAAATCTTAAAATCATTCAGTCTGATTCTTCCTGTTTTATTTCCCCCCAATATTGGCTTTTATAATTCCTTTGCCTTTCCATATTAATTTTTTTTTTTGAGACAGAGTCTCATTATGTCACCCTTGGTAGAGGGTCATGGTGTCACAGCTCACGGCAATCTCAAACTCTTGGGCTTAAGTGATTCTCTTGCCTCAGCCTCCCAAGTAGCTGGGACTACAGGAGCCTGCCACAAGGCCTGGCTATTTTGTTTTTGTTGTTGTTGTTGTTTAGCAGGCGTGGGCCGGATACAAATCTACCAACCCCATTATATGTGGCCAGTGCCCTAACCACTGAGCTACAGGCGCCGAGCCACCATGTTAATTTTAGAATAAGTTTGCCTGTATCTGCAAGAAACTTTCTAGGATTTGGATAGACATTGCATTAAATCTGTAGATTGAGTTGGGAGAATTAACATTTTAACCATGCATGATCATGGTATGTCTCTCCATTATGTAGGATTCCGTACATAAACCATGTACATGGCTGGGAAAGTGGCTTTGAAAACAATAATTCTGGCAGGGCCCGTAGCACAGTGGTAGGGTGCCGGCCATATATACTGAGGCTGGAGGGTTCGAACCCGGCCTACGCCAGCTAAAACAACAATGAGAGCAGCAACAAAAAATTAGCCAGGCATTGTAGCAGGCACCTGCAGTCTCAGCAACTTGGGAGGCTGAGGCAAGAGAATCGCTTAAGCCCAAGAGTTTGAGGTTGCTGTGAGCTGTGATGCCACAGGACTCTGCCGAGGGCGACATAGTGAAAGTCTGTCTCAAAAATAAATAAATAAATAAAATAATTCTGCATGACATTCAGTTGGCTTTTTTAGTCAGAAAACTCATGCCTTCCATCAACTTTGGGAAATGGTACACTATTACTTCTTTAACAGTTTGATTCCTTCCTTCTTTTTGAAATTTCTAAAAGTTGGATGTTAGATGGTAAACCTCTTGAATTTTTCCTTCTTTCTTTCTTTTTTTTCAGTTTCTGGCCTGGGCCAGGTTTGAACCCGCCACCTCCGGTATATGGGACCAGCGCCCTACTCACTGAGCTACAGGCGCTGCCTGAATTTTTCTTTTTTGTTTTTCTTTCTCTCTCTATTTTTCCATTATGGGAGAGTTCCTTATCTTTATCTTCCAGTCCTCTGTAGTAGGCAAAATTCTATGATGGCTCCTGAGATTCCTGCCCTTTGGTGCACATACTCTGTGTGATTCCTTTCCCAAAATGTGGACAGGCCCCATGAACACAACAGGGTATTACTTCCATGAGTAGATTATATGGCAAAGGTGAACGGATTTTGCAGGTGTCATTAAAGTACCAAATCAGTTTATTTTCAGATAATCAAAAAGGATATTATTTTTAGATAGGTCTGGCAAAATCAACGAGCTCTTTAAAGGGTGTCTAGGAGTCAGAAACAGAAGTCAGAGGCATGGAGTCAGAAAACAGCCACGCTGTGAACTGCTCGCTCACAGAGAGGAGCATCATCTAGTTGCTGAGGACCTCATTCTTACAACTTTAGGGAACTGAATTCTTCCAAGAACCTGAATGAGCTTAGAAAAAGACCCCAAGGTACAGATGAGAATGCATCTCAGGGACACCTTAGTTGTAGCCTTGTGAGACTGAGTGGGGAACCTTGCTATGTCGGTCCTGGACTTTTGACTTACAGAAATGGAGAAAATAAATGTGGGTTGGGTTTGTTGTTGTTGTTGTTGTTTGTTTTGAGGTAGGATCTCACTCTGCTACTCAGCCTGTAATACAGTAGTGTTGTTATTTATTTATTTATTTTGAGACAGAGTCTCACTTTATTGCCCCTAGTAGAGTGCCGTGGCCTCACTGCTCACAGCAACCTCCAGATCTTGGGCTTAGGCAATTATCCTGCCTTAGCCTCCTGAGTAGCTGGGATCATAGGCGCCCACCACAACGCCTGGCTATTTTTTTGTTGTTGTTGCAGTTTGGCCAGGGCCGGGTTTGAACCCGACATCCTCGGTATATGGGGCCGGCGCCCTACCACCGAGCCATAGGTGCCGCCCTACGGTAGTGTTATTATAGCTCACTGCAACCTCAATCGCCTGGGCTCAAGTGAGCAGCTGGCACTGCACACGTACACTATCATGTTCAACCAAATTTTTTAACATTTTTTTTAGAGATAGGGTCTTGCTATGTTGTTCAGGTTTCAAACTCCTGGCCTCAAGTGATCCTCCTGCCTCAGCCTCCCAAAGTGCTACTACCACAGGTGTGAGCCACCACCCCTGGCCTAATGTGGATTGCTTCAAGCCACTAAGCTTGTTGTAATTTGTTATGCAATAGAAAATTAATACAACTTTTATGACATTTTATTTTGTTAATCATATTTTTAATTTCCAAGAGCTCATTGTTTTTAGAAATTAAACTAATTTATTTCAAATAAGTAATACCTTTATGTGATTCAAAGTTGAAGCAATATACAAAGGTTTACATTGAAAAGTTTAGCAAAGAGCTCAATTGTATTCTTTGCTTTTGTTTTTTTATAGCAGCATTCTATTCTTGTTTTACAGATGTAATATATTCTCCTATTTGTCTGGATACTACCTGGAGTTTTATTTAAAGCCACCCTTAGATCCCTGAATTAACTATGCATGTTTCATTAATCTTGTGATTTCTCTTTAAATTTCCAACCTTTCCTCATCTGTCTCATGTTCTTTTGTCTCCTGTTCATCTTTAAAAATGAGGCTATCCAGAGTCTGACTGGACGCTGGGTGTATATGAGCAGAGCTTAATAATAAGCTTATTTTTCCCAAGGACGACGGAAAGGGAGCTGTTTATTAATTTTTTTCAGATGCTGGCAGGTGAGGTCCAAATATCAAACTACAAAAGGCCTAATTCTGAGGCACTAACAACACCCAACTGTTTGCCCTAATTCTATCCAGATACTTTGTTTAATTTCTACAATGAAAAAATCCTTTGTTTTTAGGCTGGCAAGTAAATATTTGGCTTCCAAGTTATCTCTGTGTAGGGGTTGGGGGCCAACTCTTCTTCATACAGACCTTCAGTAAATCGCCCTGTTGGCAGCCTCACTTCTTGCTCTCATTTCTGTCATTCGTGTTGTTTTGCTAAGGTTTGCAAGGTACACAGGCAGGCCGCCTCTTTAGCTGCAGCCCTTTCACAGAGTTTTAACTGATCATTTGCTCCATTCTGCTTCATCGGTTAGCACTACTCAGATGCTTTCTGACTTTAGAAATTTATTTAAATTTCTCAGCCACTGACGGCTCCCCTCCTGTTCTCTTTGTTGTGGTGGGCTTATGCATTTTAAAATGCCTGTGCTATTATTTTAATGAGGTCTCTGGAGGGAGAGGACTTAAATGCTTGTGTTCAGTCTACCATCTTGAACTGGAAAAATATACAATAGGGATAATAGTGGTGCCTATTACATTGGGGTTTTTTTTGAGGATTAGATGATTTATGCATGTACATTGCTTAGCACAGTTTCTGGCACATATTTGATTATTTATAAGATTTAGTTATAATTATTATTATTCCTATGATAAGCAATTGGAGGATAGAGTTCTGGACGGGGAATTTTTTCCTGATGCTCTAATAAAACCATACCAGGCAGGTGACCTGCACAGCCAACATCAAGTCAAGCCCGGTCTGAGTTTTAGAAATATGCTTTCCAGAAATAGGCTTCAGGAAACAGCTTTAAGTTTTGGGAAAAGGTATGGGTGAGGGGAGTGGAAGGGTGGAGAGAAGAGCTGCACGCCCCTTGGGGAAAGCCCTGAAATGGAAGCCACGGAGTAGAACCTGAACAACAAAATCTCAACTTTTCCTTGCATCAGGCAGACTTGGAGAACCTGTTGTGCAAGGGATGGAGGGTAGTTCTCAGCAGTGACAGCAGCAGCAGGCTCAAGTAGAGACCAGAACCAAGGCAAAAAAAAGCTGATTGCAAAAGGCTCAAATTTGCCATTGACCTAAGGGGGGATGGAGGGTGAAACCAGAAGGCAAATGAATATGAATTGGATTTGATTTTCTCCCAGAAGGGCTGGAAATCTTCCCACTAGCAACTCATTCTCTTTGCTCATCAGGCTCTCTTACTTCCTCCCTGCCTGATTGTAGGCACAGTGCTTGGCTGCACCTGCTAACCCCTAGGGAGAGGTCAGAAGGATTAGCCTCTGTAGGCCTGCATCTTCATTTCTCCCCTCCAGTGGAGCCAGCTCCCGGAGGAGGGGGCTGATCATGTATGCAGTAGGAGCGGGTAGACTGCCTAGGTCTTGTAAAATTCTAGCAGAGCTGCCAAAACATGATTCTGCCCGGAGAGACTTCCCTAGCTAGCCTATTTTGCAGCCTGAAATTCCACAGTTCCTTTTGGTGTCTTTAGAATTCTGAGTTATTCCATGGGTATTTGTTATTCAGGCATGAGTTCATTACCAGCCAGAAGACATTAGGCCTAATTTGTTTATTCAATCAAACAGCTATCTTGCAGGCTTCCCAAAAGAGGTGGGAGGGGAGGAAGAGAAAGGATATCTGTATCTGGCAGAGAGAGATAGAGAGGCAGTTTAGGAGCAGAGGTAACCCCAAGGCGATCTTCTCAACTTGGATAGGAGGGGGGTCATGCTTTCCAAAGTCCCTTACTTCTGTGATTCTAGGATTCTAAATTTTGGGGAGGCTAGAAGGCAAAATGATTCAGCTGTTCCTCTTGCTTATTTGGGAATCACATAGCATTCAGTCACTTGAAAAAAGAGGGAAAGAACAGGGTCTAAAGGATAGTGAGATGCCTAGCAAATAATATGGATCAAAGCCTTGAGTGGCTCTTTCCTTCTGTACATTTTCAGGGACACACGGTAGAGTCAAAAAGTCCTGAAACTTGGACTTAGGGTTATGATTCTATCCCAAACCCACTCAATTTTCCAGGGTAATCACTTGCGGCCTCAGCTTCTTTATCCATACAATGGACATGATAATCCCTGCCCTGTGTAGGATTTCTGGGAGGATCAAATAAATTGAAGGTCAAGAAAGTGGTCAAAAAGAAAGAAAGTGGTCCAAATCATCAAGAGTTCTTTAAACATGTTTTTTTTTTTTTAATGTATTCTTTAAATATGTTTTTAGCTGGCCACAACTTAAAGGAATATTTTTAAATAACTATTGCTGATCATGAAAGCATTATATAGTTATGGAAAATGCAATATGGTATCAAGAAAAATATTAAAATCACCCTTACTTACAACCAGAGATAGATATTCTTAATGATTTAGATTTTGGTGTATTTCCTTACAGCCTCTTGTCCATGAGGACAAAGACAATGTCTGTTTAGCCCACTGCTATATCACCAGAATCTGTTACTGTACCAAACACATAGTAGATGCTTCATAAACTTTTTTTGGAAATAATGAGTATATATATATTTATTTTATTTTTAAAATCTATGTTTTAAATCCTGCTTTCTTTATCTATTTATATCCTGAACATTTACTGTGACATTAAATATTCTTTTAAAGCATAATTTTTAATGTCTACACTGTATTCCATCCTATCAGCCCTGCAGGATGTATTTGGGTTGCTTCTAACCTTCCACTATTACAATTAAAACTGATATAAACATCCTCATAGCAAAATCTTTGTGCCCATACCCGTTTATTTCCTTTGGATAAATTCTTAGCAGTGGGATTCCTGGGTGGCATGCTAAGCACATTTGAAAGGTTTTTAATACATATACCAGATTGACCTCCATAAGAGTTGTACCGGTTTACTTTCCCACCAGCAATGTCTATGTTTTTTTTTTTTTTTTAATGTACATAAGTTTTTAATTTTGACTGTCACATTTATCTGTATTTTTCCTTTGTGACTTCCTCCATTGCACTTATGCTTAGAAAGTATTCAGGGAAGATGTTTTAAGACGATAAAAGGTCAATTTGTATGCGGTTCCTTGTTTTGCAATGCAGTGTATTCATGGAAACTTTATCATAAGACAGTCTACATACTGGGAAATGGACCAAGCTCATGCATACACATGGCTGTATTCATCTATTCCAACTTGATTGGTTTCATCAGCAGAACCTGATGAATGTGTGGATAAAGGCAGCAAAGGGTGAAGTATAGGTGTTTAAAAAGCAGTGTTATAGGGCAATCAGTGAAAAAGCAGTGCTTGTTTCTAAGTGGTTCCCATGTATTTCTTGGGTTTGAGAGAGTTTTCCAGCAAACTCTGTTCAGGAAACCCATTTCCTAAGCTGGAAGAGACCTACAAGGCAGAGCCTATCTGACCAGGAGGTGGAAGGAAGGCTTAAGGAAGGCCTAAGTCCCCAGGATCATCCCAAGATTTAGGAGATGCTTGAGAGTGATAACCTCTTCAGAGAGTTTGCCCTTGGTTTGCACTCTCTTTGAGAGTCTTTAGTGAGTGGAGGGTCTGGCTGGATGGCTGCTTTTTGGAATGAATATAGTTAAAGCTAGAGCACAGCAGGGAGGTGGGACAATGTCTCTGCCCAGTGCTGCCCAAGAAAGCTTAATGTAGTTCACTTGAAGCTAGAGAAGATAAGAGAAGTTCCAAAAGGAGAAGTTCAGTCATTGATCATCTCTATCCCCATAACATTTAGCAGAGTGGCAAGCATCTAGTAGACTCTCAGTAAATGAGTATATAGTGAATGAAAGAGTAAACACATGCGGTAGAACCTCCGTAGTTGACTACCTCCCTACATTGACCACCTCCTTAAAGTTGACCTAATTTTCATAGATCAGACAATGTACCACATGTACCTTTCAGTACAATAGACCTAGTTACCTATGTTGACCAGTTCATGTCAGTCCTCTTGGGTGGTCAACTTACAGAGATTCTGCTGTAGTTGCTTTGTTATTCTATGCACCTGGAGAGTTTCTTGTTTACTCCCTGGTATTTTCTATGCCTTGGCTTCCTCCTTTACCTCCCAAACATCCCTATTCTGTTTCCCATTCTCTCAGGGAGCCTTTCCCAAGGCCCTCAAACTGGACGCTCTAATTGTAACATTGGGTAGTGGTGAACAGCATGAGGTCTAGGGTGATGTAGATTTCAGGTAGCTTTCTCAATCTACCATTGAATGGTGTGTGATGCTGGATGTGTTACTTTTCATTTCTAACCCTCAATTTCTCTGTAAAATGAAGTTAACAATATTATCTACCTCTTCAGGTATTTGTGAAGATTAAATGACACAATACATGCATGTAAAGGACTTAGCATAGTACCTGACACATAGTAAACACTCAGTGGTTGGTAGCTCTATTAGTTTCCTGCAGCCTCTGTAATAAATTACCACAAAGTTGGTGACTTAAAACAACAGCTATTCATCCTCTCATATTTCGGGAGGCCAGAGGTCAAAAATCAGTTTCATCAGGCTGAAATCAAGGCATTAGCAAGGCCTCACTCCCTTGGAAGGTTCTAGAAAAAATTATATTCCTTGTCTCTTCCAGCTGCTGGTGGCTGCTGGCATTCTGTGGTTTGTGGATGCATCAGTTTAATCTCTGTCTCTGTGGTCACATGGGCTTCTCATCTTCTGTGTGTTGAATTTCCTTCCATTTCCCTCTTAGAAGGATGCATGAGATTGCATTTGGGGTTTGCCCAGATAATCCAGGATAATCTCCTATAGTACAAGCCTCACATTTCATGTGCTGCCTTGACATCTTTGAGCCTTAATAGGGTTTCTAAGTCCTGCCATTTACTCCACTCTTGTCTGGTATGTCCTCCATCCAGCAGGAAAGACTTCCCACCCAGTTAGTCTCCTTATCAGCCAGACCAGCTACACACCACCTGGACCTCAACCTAATGGGTTTCATCTGCCTGCCAGCCTGTGCAATTATTCCAACAAGACAATCACATCTCCTCAAGAACCAGAGAATACCCCACCTTCCTGGTACTGCAAAGCCTCTCTCCTGCAGTGTCTTCTGATTTACTCTGGTCCCAAGTACAATTTCTGTGTGGCCCTGCATAACATACAGTGTCCTCCTCTAGGCTATGAATGTATATAAGTGCTGTCAATCTCATGCATCCAGTGTTGTGTGTTGTGTATTTGGTCACCCCCAGAAACCTAGGACCATACTCCCTCACAAATGGGATGAAGTGGAGGCAAAGCACCTCTCCATCTCAAAATCCTTAATTTAATCACACGTGCACAGCTATGTCTCTCTTCCACCCCATAACATTCACAGGGGCCAGAGATTAGGATGTGGATATCTTTGGGGGGGGGTGTCATTCTTTGGCTCATCACAGCAATAATTAATTACCAATAATTATTAATTAGTATTAATAATATTAATATTTAAGAAAGTGAAAATTCACATACCTGTTGGTAACTTTAAAGGACTAATTATTTAATTCAGCATATATCAGTTGGCTTTTCTGTTAGAAATACCAAGGATTGGCTTGGCGCTTGTGCTCAGAGGTTAGGGCACCAGACACAATAATTGAGGCTAGCGGGTTTGAGCCTGTCCTGGGCCTGCTAAACAACAACAACAACAGCAACCAAAAAAAAAAAGCTGGGCATTGTGGTGGATGCCTGTAGTCCCAGCTGCTCGGGAGGGTGAGGCAAGAGAATCACTTGAGCTGAAGAGTTTGAGGTTGCTGTGAGCCATGACGCCACAGCTCTACTGAGGGTGACACAGTGAGATTCTGTCTTAAAAAAAAAAAAAAAAAGAAATACCAAGGATTTATTTAGTTATTTTTTAAGGAAGTACAGCAACATTAAAGCATAAAGAATTTAAGATCATTTTTGAGCGTCACTTTAATGGTGAGAATATTCCTCTTTCACCAGCAAACTTTTATTGCAATTTTCTCCTCTTACCCGATTTCCAGGGCTACAGCAGAACCCGCTGTTTTCCCTCCTCCTCAGTCTCCTATTCTTTCATTGTAATAGAAATTTTAGCTGGGTACGTGGATTCCCAGAAAAAAAAAACAAACTTCTATTTCCCAGCTTCCTTATTAGCTAGAAGTGGCTATGGGGTATAAGCCCACTACCTTCAAGTATGATGAAACTTTGCTCATTCTACTGTGTGCCTTCCATGTCCCTGTGAACAACTCCTTCAACCAGCCCCTCATTTCTTTAGTATCTTGTTCTAATCACTTCGTTCTCTACACCACCTCAGCCACCCAGGACTATTCAATCTCTAAAATAGGTAACTCAAACATCCCTCTGTTTGACTTCCTCTCCTTCTTGATTACTTATTCAACTATTCCCACTAGGACTCCTTTAAATCTAATCAAAAACTTCATTATTTTGACTCCTTAGTTTTCTCTCAATCCATCAGCTCTTGTCTTTCATTTCTTCCATTCTTATTCAATTTATTTATTTACTTATTAGAGACAGAGTCTCACTATTTTTTTTTTTTTTTACTAAATCATAGCTGTGTACATTAATGCAATCATGGGGTACAATATGCTGGTTTTATATACAATTTGAAAAATTGTCATCAAACTGGTTAACATAGCCTTCACTGCATTTTCTTAGTTATTGTGTTAAGACATTTATATTCTACATTCAGTAAATTTCACATGTACCCTTGTAAGATGCACCACAGTTGTGGTCGCACCAATTACCCTCCCTCCACCCATCCTTCCTCTCCCCTGCCCTTCCTCTTTCATTTCCCCATGTTCTTGTGCTATAATTGGGTTTTAGCCTTCATATAAAAGCTATAAATTAGCTTCATAGTAGGGCTGAGTACATTGGATACTTTTTCTTCCATTCTTGAGATACTTTGCTAAGAAGGATATGTTCCAGCTCCAGCCATGTAAACACAAAAGAGGTAAAGTCTCCATCTTTCTTTAAGGCTGCACAGTATTCCATGGAGTACATATACCACAATTTATTATTCCATTCATGAGTCGATGGGCACTTGGGCTTCTTCCATGACTTAGCAATTACGAATTGGGCTGCAATAAACATTCTGGTACAGATATCTTTGTTATAAAGTGATTTTTGGTCTTCTGGATATATACCTAGTAGAGGAATTGTAGGATCGAATGGCAGTTCTAATTTTAGATCCCTAAGTGTTCTCTAAACATCGTTCCAAAAGGAACGTATTAATTTGCTATTCTCACCAGCAGTGAGACAGAGTCTCACTTTATTGCCCTCAGTAGAGTGCTGTGGCATCATAGCTCATGGCGACCTCCGACTCCTGGGCTTAGGCGATTCTCTTGCCTCAGCCTCCCAAGTAGCTGGGACCACAGGCGCCCACCACAAGGCCCAGCTATTTTTTGTTGCAGTTTGGCCAGGGCCGTGTTCAAACCTGCCACCCTTGGTATATTGGGCTGGCGCCCTACCCACTGAGCCACAGGTGATTCATCATTTCAACATTTTGCCACCATCCCAAACTCTCTTGTCTCTCTGAATTTTTTGCTGCACCTGACCAGTAAAACCCTAATTCTGGATGAGTCCTATTCTCTACTTTCTTGATGCCTTAACCTAAGCACTGCCGAAGAAGTTGTATGTGCACCATAAGGCAGACTGGGATCACTATAAATTTACGATAATAGAGCATTCTGATTGAACTTAGCACATTGAACACCGATTCCTTCATTAAACCCTACTAAATAAACCCATGGGAGAATAAAGACATCAGGAAAGGAGACCACAGAGAATAAGAGATGTGGGAAAAATTTGGAAGATGAAAAGTAGATGGAAGAGTTAGCAGAGCTGAACAAGGCTGAATACTAAGTCCATGCAAAGGATAGCACCAATGAGAAGGAATTCAATGTACTTATGAAATCCAAGAAAGACACAGGAATTGGAGTAAAGTTGGAGTGGGAGGAATGGAATTGAAAATAGGGAGTTTGGCTGAAAGCCTGTCTAAGAAAGAAGAGACCATGAGTCTCTTCCTCCATCCTGGTAGGAGATCTAGTATGACAGATTTATTATGTGGGGCAAATGAATGAGAGAGACTTTGGGGGAATATCAGGCACAGAGTAAGGTACAATTAGAAAATATTGGAATCAATAAGTAAAAGCCTACATGTTCAGTGGTGAGACTCCCTGTACTACTCGTGTACTACTTAGCTGCCAGAATGTTAGTAGTTAGATATAGTCAGTCATCAGGGATTGGAGGACTGTTCTCCAAAGAAACTTAATGGTCCCGAGAAAAGATCTGCAGATCTTGGCGAGCCCTTGCTTTCATAGTAATGCAGGACCATAAAATGACTATTGCAAGCTGGAACCTTAATAATCAATGGGAAAAATTAAAATTGTTCTATGACTTTTAAAATTGCCAAAACATTAAGAACTCTTACATCAAGTATAAATGTATAGAGAAACGATGGAGTAAAATTGATATTTAGTGCACTATACATTTTAGAACATTAGGAACTCTGAGAGTTAAACTTTTGTTAAGAAGTAGTTTGAGGTTCGGCGCTTGTAGCTCAAGAGGCTAAAGCGCCAGTCACATACACCAGAACTCACAGGTTCAAATCCAGCCAGGGCCTGCCAAACAACAATGACAACTACAACCAAAAAAAGACCGGGCGTTGTGGTGGGCGCCTGTAGTCCCAGCTTCTTGGGAGGCTGAGGCAAGAGAATCGTTTAAGACCAGGAGTGGGAGGTTGCTGTGAGCTGTGATGCCACAGCACTCTACCCAGGGCGATAGCTTGAGGAGAAGGGGAAGGGGAAGGGGAAGAGGATGGGGAAGGGGAAGGAGAAGTAGTTTGAACAGTTCTGCCACTTTTTTTTTTTTTTTGAGACAGAATCTCTGTTGTCCCGGCTAGAGTGTTGAGGCGTCATAGCTCATAGCTCACAGCAACCTCAAACTTGGGCTCAAGTAATTCTTTTGCCTCAGCCTCCCAAGTAGCTGGGTAAATTACAGGCCCTGCCACAATGTCCAGCTATTTGGGGGGGGGGGTCTTGCTCTTGCTAGTCTCCAACTCCTGGGCTCAAGCAATCCACATACCTGGGCCTCTCAGAGTGCTACAATTACAGGTGTGAGCCATCGCGCCTGACCTACTTTTTTTTTTCCTTCTCTTTTCTCTTGGACTAGAAAACTTTCAGATAAATGCCACCTTCATATGGTATAATTTACAATATGAGGCAGGCATCTTTTCTATGCCTTGGCAAGGACATTGTCATACTCCTTTCTAAGTCTGGATCAGCTTCCAACATTTTATCCTTTGTACTTTCAATCTTGTGCAATATCTCTGGGAGTTCCTTTAATGTGAAGTTTTTCTGGTCCAGCATCACTTCCCCTGGGACAGCTTCATCCTTTTTGTCAAAACCACTCTCCTCATTTCTGTTGATGAGTTCATCTTCACTAAGTTTATCTGGCTGTGGATCTGGAATCTCTCCTTTATGGTCACTCAGTGACCCTTCATCTTTTGTCATACAAGTTATTTATAGGTTTGCCTTTCAATAAAGACCTGTCTTCAACATTAGATGGTTGATGATAACTGCCTTAACTAATCCTTGGAATCTGGGTGCAACTTTTACAGCAATATCTTTATCTGTGCTAGTAGCTTTACCAGATAGAATAGCATTAATCAATTCATGCAGACTTCTGAAATGATTAAAGCAGCCCTTATACATCTTCAATGCTTTGGCCCGAACACTAGCCAAACGGATGGAGAGTTTTTTTTTTTTTTTTTTTGTATTACAGTCTTCAATACAAAGTAGAAGTAAACACTCCATTTCAACCATAAGCAGCTTTCTGTTCCTAATGCAATTTAGACTAAAAGATGCTAATGTGACTTTACCTTCTTTTTCTACATTCATTGAACCTTTCAATATTCTTTGCACTGTAGCTTTATGCAGGCCTTGTTCTAACTTCACTTAGCTGTCACCATTTTCAAATCACATCTAATTTTACTTCCAGCATTTTCGCTTTTTGTTTCTTTACTGCACTTTGATCTCTGTTAGCCAGTTCCCTCTTTTGATTATCCATTTTTGTAAAATGTTATGTGCATTTATCACTGGAAGACAAAGAGGCCACACATCAACAGTACACGCTTTGTGGTCTGTGCATGAACTGAATAACAGATGCATGGTGACCAGTCATGAACAGGCTTTGAAGGAAGGGATATGGTCGTGATGCCTATCTATTACTTACATAGTAATCTGTGGGTCGAAGAGCTAGCAGCAAAGTTTGTACTTTATGCAATTACTCATAGTTAATATACCGTGGTAATTGAAATTTGAACCATGCTATTGGGGGACTGGTAACTAAAATTTGTGTATGTGGTGATCAACCAGAACAAAGATTGCTTAGACTGACAATTGTCATCCCTCCAGTGGAATGTCTGGATTCCTGCCCTATCATCTACAGAGAAGCCTACCAGGTAATAAACTTCACAAGAATTTCCATTTAGGCTGGGCATGGTGGCTCACACCTGTAATCCTAGCCATCTTGGAGGCTGAGGCAGGTGGGTTGCCTGAACTCAGGAGTTCAAGACCAGCCTGAGCAAGAGCAAGGCCTTCTCTCTACTAAAAATAGAAAATTATCTGTGTGTGGTGGTGGGTGCCCGTAGTCCCCACTACTTGGGAGGCTGAGGCAAGAGGATCACTTGAGCCCAAGAGTTTGAGGTTGCTGTGAACTATGATGACACCACGGCACTCTGCCCAGGGTGACAGAGTGAGGCTCTTTCTCAAACAAAAAACCCAGAACTTCCATTTAAGCTATGATTTAATAAAATAAATAAATACGTAAAAAAATAAATAAATAAAAAAGTATAAATAGATGGTAGAAGATCATCAGCCATTTGAAGAAAGCCTCTAACATGAAAGAGAGAAACCACACACGTACATACACTCCACCACCACCATAAATACAAAGAAAAACAATAAACTCTAAGGAAACACAGACACTACATAGGGCAGAAAACTTAAAAATCCCAATACTTAATACCCTTAAAGAAGATATTTCATCTGACAAACAGAAATGGGATCCTTAAAGAGCAAATAGCCAATGTATTCGATACTAATATGAAGCCAGTAGATGATCTAATACATGTCCACATAGGAGAAAAAACCCTGGCCAGGCATGGTGGCTCATGCCTGAAATCCTAGCACTCTGGAGGCCTAGGTGGGTGGATTGCTTGAGCTTAGGAGTTCGAGACCAGCCTGAGCAGGTGTGAGATCCCAACTCTATTAAAAATAGAAATATTTACCAGGTGTTGTGATGGGTGCCTGTAGTCCCAGCTACTTGGGAGGCTGAGGCAAGAGAATCACTTGAGTGTTTGAGGTTGCTGTGAGTTGTGATGACAAAGTGAAGCTTTATTTCAAAGAAAAGAAAAAAACCTGAATTCCATTCAAATTTGGGGGAGGGAGAATGAGAGAGAGGGGAGGAGAAGGGGAGGGATTGGTGTCCTCCCACTTAATGGACACAATATGAGGTTATTGGCACAACTTTCGAGTGTGGGACACAACTACAAGAGGGACTCTAACTAACATATGCAAATATTGTAACCTAATTGTATCCTCACATTAATCAAAAATAAAAATAAATAAATAAAAATGAAATTAGAAAAGGAAGCAGGATCCTTAAAAAGAAAAGGGAATAGAGAATAAAAAGGAGCTATTAGAAATTAAAATAGTATAACTGGATTAAAAAAAATCACTGGAAAATTGTAAGATAAAGACTTTTATCCAGAGTGTAAAGCAAAAAGACAGCCTTGGAATATTGGAGAGAAAAGATAAGAAAAATTAGTGAATCAATTCATAAGGCCAAAATTCAATCAAAAGGAGTTCTAGGAAGTTCTAGAAAATTAGTAGTAAGAAATGATAAAAGAAAAAGTATAAGTTTCCTAGAAATGAGGGATATGAGTATTCAGATTGCAAGGGTCCAAAAAGTGCCCAGGTCCACTGATGCACTGTAATAGAGGAAAAGAACTTATATTATGACAAATCATGAAAATTCAGAATACCAGGTAATAAACGAAAGACATTAAAATCCTTCAGAATTCCAAGTGCCCATCGACCCATGAATGGATTAATAAATTGTGGTACATGTATACCATGGAGAGAACTCTTTCTTTATAAGCCTTTTATTCTATTTAGGTGCAAGCATTCAATGGATTGAATTAGGTTTTCCTACATTGGGGA
>CAUYON010070080.1:0-59925 GCA_963573935.1 Arctocebus calabarensis | reverse complement strand
GACATCTTAAGCAACTGGAGAAGGAAGAACAATCCAAACCCAAACAAAGCAGAAGTAAAGAAATCACCAAAATTAGAGCAGAATTAAATGAAATTGAAAACAAAAGAATTATACAACAGATCAATAAATCAAAAAGTTGGTTTTTTGAAAAAGTCAATAAATTTGATAAACCTCTGGTGAACCTAATCAGGAAAAAAAGAGTAAAATCTTTAATTTCATCAATCAGAAATGGTAAAGACAAAATAACAACATAAACCTCAGAAATTCAAAAAATCCTTAACGAATATTGCCAAAACTTTACTCTCAGAAATATGAAAATCTGAAGGAAATTGATGAATACTTGGAAGCATGCCACCTACTAAGACTTAGCCAGAATGTAGTGGAAAGTTTGTACAGGCCTATATCAAGTTCCGAAATAGCATCAACTATACAAAATCTCCCTAAAAAGAAAAGCTCGGGACCAGATGGCTTCACGTCAGAATTCTACCAAACCTTTAAAGAAGAACTAGTACCTATATTACTAAACCTCTTTCAAAATATAGAAAAAGAAGGAATACTACCCAACACATTCTATGACACATACATTACCTTGATCCCTAAACCAGGGAGAGACCCAACAAGAAAAGCAAACTATAGACCAATTTCACTAATGAATATTGATGCAAAAATATTTAACAAGATACTAACCAACAGAATCCAACAACACATCAAACCAATTATACACCATGACCAAGTGGGCTTTATCCCAGGGTCTCAAGGCTGGTTCAATATACGTAAGTCCATAAATGTAATTCAGCACATAAACAAATTAAAAAATAAAGACAATATGATTCTCTCAATTTATGCAGAAAAAACTTTTGACATCCAGCATCCCTTCATGATCAGAACACTTAATAAAAGTGGTATAGAAGGGACATTTCTTAAACTGACAGAGGCCATCTACAGCAAACCCACAGCCAATATCGTATTGTATGGAATTAAATTGAAATCATTTCCACTTAGATCAGGAACCAGGAAAGGTTGCCCATTGTCTCCATTGCTCTTCAACATCATACTAGAAGTTTTAGCCATTGCAATCAGGGAAGAAAAGGCAATAATGTATATCCAGATAGGATCAGAAGAGATCAAACTTTCACTTTTCGCAGATGATATGATTGTATATCTGGAAAACACCCGGGATTCTACTACAAAACTTTTAGAAGTGATCAAGGAATACAGCAATGTCTCAGGCTACAGAAGCAACATCCATAAATCTGTAGCCTTTATATATACCAAAAATAGCTAAACTGAGAAAATAGTCAAGGACTCTATTCCCTTCACAGTAGTGCCAAAGAAGATGAAATGTTTGGGAGTTTACCTAACAAAGGATGTGAAAGATCTCTATAAGGAGAACTATGAAACTTTAAGAAAAGAAATAACTGAAAATGTTAACAATGGAAAAATATACCATGCTCATGGCTCAGAAGAATCAACATTGTTAAAATGTAAGTAAGTATAGCAAGCAGACAGCCCTCAGAATGGGAGAAAATATTTGCAAATTATGCCTCTGACAAATGTATAATAACCAGAATCCACAGAGAATTCAAACATATTAGCAAGGAAAGAACAAGTGATACCATCTCAGTGTGGGCAAAGGACTTGAAGAGAAACTTCTCTAGCTCTTTTCTCTCCTATCCCCCCCGTGTGTGTCTCTTCTCTTCTCCTCTTCCCCTTGTCTCCCTCCGTATGTCTCCTCTCTCTCTCTCTCTCCCCTCCTCCTTAATGCTGCTCTGCAGCTTCCCCTGCCAATAAAGACCTTTCGCCTTTTGTACCAAAAAAAAAAAAAAAAAAAAAGAAACTTCTCTAAAGAAGACAGGCGCACAGCCTAGAGACATTTGAAAAAATGCTCACCATCCTTAATCATCAGAGAAATGCAAATCAAAACTATTTTGAGACATGACCTAACTCCAGTACGATTATCCCACATGATAAAATCCCAAAACCAGAGATGTTGGCATGAATGTGGAGAAAAGAGAACACTTCTACATTGCTGATGAGAATACACACTAATACGTTCCTTTTGGAAGGATGTTTGGAGAGTACTTAGAGATCTAAAAATAGACCTGCCATTGGATCCTACAATTCCTTTACTAGGTCTATACCCAGAAGACAAAAAATCACATTATAACAAAGACATCTGTACCAGAATGTTTATTGCAGCCCAATTCATAATTGCTAAGTCATGGAAGAAGCTCAAGTGCCCATCGACCCACGAATGGATTAATAAATTGTCTTACATGTATACCATGGAATATTATGCAGCCTTAAAGAAAGATGGAGACTTTACCTCTTTCATGTTTACATGGATGGAGCTGGAATATATATTTATTCTTCTTAGCAAAGTATCTCAAGAATGGAAGAAAAAGTATCCAATGTACTCAGCCCTACTATGAACCTAATTTAAAGGTTTCATATGAAGTCTATTACCCAACTATAGCACAAGAATGTGGGAAGGGAGGAGATAGGGGACGTTGGGGTGGAGAAAGGGTACTTGGTGGGGCCACTCCTATGGTGCATCTTGGAAGGGTACAGGTGAAACTTACTAAATGCAGAATACAAATGTTTTCATACAATAACTAAGAAAATGCCATGAAGGTTATGCTAAACAGTTTGATGAAAACATTTCAGATTGAATGTGAAACCAGCACATTGTACCCCTTGATTGCACTGATGTACGCAGCTATGATTTAATAATAATAAAAAAACAAAACAAAAAAAGAAATACAAGAGATTATCTCTGAATATTACCAGAAACTTTATGCCCATAAATTTGACAATGTGAAGGAAATGGATCGACATTTAGAATCACACCCTCTCCCTAGACTTAGCCTAGATGAAATAGATCTCCCAAACAGACCTATTTCAAGCACTGAGATCAAAGAAACAATAAAAAAACTCCCAACAAACAAATGCCCTGGTGTGGATGGATTCACACCAGAATTTTATCAAAACTTCAAGGAAGACCTTATTCCTATGCTGTAGAAATTATTCCAAAAATTTGAGGAGGAAAGAACCTTCCCCAATATGATCTATGAAGCAAATATCGCCCTGATACCAAAACCAAGTAAAGACTCAACTAAAAAGGAGAATTTCAGACCAATTTCACTATTGAATACAGATTGAGAAATTCTCAACAAAATATTTGCCAATAGATTACAGCTTATCATCAAAAAAGTACATCATGGTCAAGTAGGTTTCATCCCAGAGATGCAAGGCTGGTTTAATATTCGCAAATCTATAAACGTTATTCACCATATCAACAGAAGCAAAACCAAAGACTATATGATCCTCTCAATAGATGCAGAAAAAGCATCTGATAAAATCCAGCATCCTTTTCTAATTAGAACACTGAGGAGTATAGGTATAGGTGGCACATTTCTTAAATTGATTAAAGCTATCTATGACAAACCCACAGCTAATATTTTACTGAATGGAGTAAAACTAAAAGTTTTTCCTCTTAGAACTGAAACCAGACAAGTTTGTCCTCTCTCACCATTACTATTCAACATAGTGCTGGAAGCTCTCGCCAATACAATTAGACAAGACAAGAAAATAAAGGGCATCCCAATGGGTGCAGAGGAGGTCAACCTTTCCCTTTTTGCTGATGATATGATCTTGTACTTAGAGAATCCCAAAGACTCAACCACAAGATTCTTGGAAGTCATCAAAGAATATAGTAATGTCTCAGGATATAAAATCAATGTCCACAAGTCAGTTGTCTTTGTATATGCCAACAATAGCCTAGATGAGAGGTTAACTAAGGACACAACTCCCTTCACCATAGCCCTAAAGAAAATGAAATACTTAGGAATTTACCTGACAAAAGAAGTGAAAGACCTCTATGAAGAAAATTATGAAACCCTAAGAAAGAAAATAGCAGAGGACTTTAACAATGCAAAAACATACCATGCTCATGGCTGGGAAGAATCAACTTTGTTAAAATGTCTATACTTCCCAGAGCAATTTACCGATTCAACACCATCCCTATTAATATACCAACATCCTACTTTCAAGACTTGGAAAAAATGATTCTGCACTCTGTATGAAACCAGAAAAAAACCTCATATAGCTAGAGCAGTTCTTAGTAATAAAAACAAAGCCAGGGGTATCACCAGGCCAGATTTTAGGCTGTATTACAAGGCCATACTGGTCAAGACAGCATGGTACTGGCACAAAAATAGAGACACAGATACTTGGAATCATACAGAAAACCTGGCAATGAAACCAACAACTTACAGCCACCTCATCTTTGATAAACCAAACAAGTGCACTCAGTGGGGGAAAGACTCCCTATTCAATAAATGGTGCTGGGAGAATTGGATATCCATGTAAAAGACTGAAACTGGATTCACACCTTTCTCCACTCACAAAAATTGATTCAAGATGGATAATGGAGTTAAATTTAAGGCAAGAAATGATAAAAATCCTCATAGAAAAAATTGGAAAAGCACTGGAAGATATCGGCCTGGGGAAAGACTTTATGAGGAAGACTGCTATAGCAATAGCAACAACAATAATAATAAACAAATGGGACTTAATTAAACTGAAAAGCTTCTGTACAGCCAAGGAGACAACAATCAAAACAAATAGACAACCTACCCAATGGGAAAGAATATTTGCATATTTTGAATTAGACAAAAGTTTAATAACCAGGATTTATACAGAACTTCAATTAATCTATAAGAAAAAAAATGACAATCCCATACATCAATGGGGAAGAGAGATGAATAGAATCTTCTCTAAAGATGACAGACAAATGGCCAGTAAACACATGAAAAAAGGCTCATCATCCCTAATTATTAGAGAAATGCAAATTAAAACCACCATGAGATATCATCTAACCCCAGCAAGAATGGCATATATCACAAAATCTCAAAATTGCAGATGCTGGCGCAGATGTGGGGAGAAAGGAACACTTTTACACTGCTGGTGGGATTGCAAACTAATACAACCTTTTTGGAAGGAAGTATGAAGAAACCTCAAAGAACTCAACCTAGACCTCCCGTTTGATCCTGCATTCCCATTACAGGGCATCTATCCAGAAGGAAAAAAAAAAATTTATTATGAAGACACTTGTACTAGGCTCTTTATTGTAGCCCAATTTACAATTTCTAAAATGTGGAAACAGCCTAAATATCCTTCAACCCAGGAATGGATTGGTAAGCTGTGGTATATGTATACTGTGGAATATTACTCAGCTATCAAAAAAATATGGAGATTTTCAGCATTTGTACTAACTCAGATGTAGGTGGAACACATTATTTTTAGTGAAACATCACAGGAATGGAGAAGGATGAATCCTATGTATTCAACTTTGATATGAGGTCAATTAATGACACAGTGGGGCTGGGGAAGGGGAGAGCAGACAGGGAGAGAGGGATGGGGTTAAGAAAAGAAAACAAAAAAGAAAAGAAAATAGTGACGAATTCTCACATAAATTGGATTCAATTTTGACCAAAGTACATTACTCAAACATTAATTTTTAATTCAACTTGTTAATATGTTGTTTAGGATATTGCATCCTCATTTATAAGTGAAATATGTTTGTAATTTTCATTTATAACAATATATTTTCTCTAATTTTAATATCAGGTGTATCCAGATTAAGTAGAATGATTTTGAAATATTTCTTCTTTTTCTATTGTGTATAAGATTTGGCATGATCTGTTTTTTGAAATTATCTTTTATTTATAAATATTAGTTGTCTATTTTTTGAGACTTTGGAAAAAAGTATGAGAAAGTTAACTGATGACTCTGTACTGAGCCTTAGAGTAAAAGCATTCATAATAGACATACTCTTATTTGACAATGTGAATGTTACTTTCTTTGCATTATTATTATTAATATTGCTTAATATTTCGATGCAGTAATCATCTGATTTCTTTTCTGAACATATTTATCTTCGTTCATTCTTTACAAGTTTTTTGTTTCTAGTCCTTATCTTAAACGTTGTTGTGATTAAATTTCAAGTCTTTTTAATTCTGTGAAGGCAAAAAGTGGAAACCTAATAAACACATGTATATGTAAAAATAAAAAAAATTGTGGCACTTGAATTCATTTTAAAAACTCTTTAATGTTGTTTACTGAACAACACTGAAGCAAAAATAAATTGATCAAACAAGAAGAAAACTAGAGTCATTTGTCAAGGGTTACAAAGAATTTCTTTTCTGAGAATTAGATGCTTTCAGACCACTACAAATTGCCTTGGCCACAAGAGACTTCCTGTTCTCTTTTATAAACCCTCCAGTTGACAATTAGTATAGCTCACTAAACAGCATGGAATGGATCTTAGACTGCACTGGAACCCAGGAGAGCTTGTCTTCCAGTGGTGATAGAGTTTTACAAGGAGCCTCTTGTCTGGAGATTGAGCATTTGGAAATAAACTATGTCCTGAAATGATGCATACAGCCCCATGTCTGTAATTGCAGGTCCATGTTATTTAGACATTTTCGACTGTGGCCTTAGACCCCTTTTGGCTTCTTCTACCCTGCAGTGGTAGAAGTAGCTTTGTGGTTTTGTTGCAGCCACCATTCTGTCAGCTACACTTGCTACAAAAGTCTTCATCCTAAGCACATTGGGGCCATTTTTCAACTGGCTAAGGGCCAATGTCAAACTCTTAAAAAACAATTCCTGCTTTTTCTATCGCCTGGATAGAACAAGAAAATCTTCCTTTGACAGTAGCGTAAGTTCCAGCCCCTCAAAAAAGAGGACAAAATGAAGATACTAACGCAATTGATCAGTTCAAGATGAGAATTCAACAAGCCTTACAAGAGGAACTATTAACTAGCACTTAACATCGTTTCCAACCTAAGCACATGTTGAAAAACGATCTCCACCTACATTTCTCCGATGCTATTATTGCCTTTTATTCTATTAGAGAAGAAACTTATGCTACATGAGTTGCCTGAGAAACACTTTATAACACATTCAGACAAACCTTATTGCTGTGATTTTATCTTTTCTTTTATAATACATGAGAATATCACCTTAGTACCTTTGTTGTGCTTTAAAGAGGAGGCCTTTTTTTTTTTTTTTTTTTGCTGGAGTTAAACTGATTAGGAAATGCACACATAAGGAACAGTTGTCTACAGGTCAATTCAAGCATGGAGACTCAGCATCCAAGTATCTAAATACATGTTATGTAATTACATAAGAAGTTGTTCAAGCTGTTTTGCTCTTGGACTAACAAACTACCATGTAAGTCATTTCACTTCTGTCTTTGTGACTCATCTCTCAGGCTCTAAAATGTATCATACTTCCTCAAAGGAGGTAAGGACAAAACATTGTACACATGGAAAAATGTGAGCATTAATAAAAACAAAGTCTTCCAACAATACAGAGTGTTCCAAAAACACAACAGCACTTGTTGCATCAGGACCTCCCCTTGGCAGGGACTTGGAAGCTTCGGTCTGAGCACACTAGTAGGGGGCCTCTGCCATGCTGAGCTCATTCCTGAGTGGGGTCTCCACTCCCAGGCTCCTCTGTCTCTCAGAAAATCCTTTTCCTTTCTCATACTTTACAAACCTCAGGTTTCATACGGGTGCTATGTCCTTTTGAAATCTTTTGTGGGATTCAGGAAGTTAATATTTCCCCCTACCTTGCTGTGCATTTTGAAGCATCTGGCCAAAAGCATGTTATTTAGACAGAACAGAAACCCACCATAGAAGTCAAGATGCTTATGTTTGATTTCTGTCCTCCTGATGGCTCTACCTCCTGGTACAAGAGCCTTTCCAAATCCTAACTTCATTAGTTTGTAAATGAGAGGAATGTTATAACTTAGAATCTAACTCAGCAAAGACTATTACTTAGCTTTCAAACTGCAATTACGGTGTTCTTGCATGAGCTCTTTAAAGCCTACTTTTCAGGTTCAGTAGCCACGGATTAAAATGAGATTGAGATTCCTATAAAATGTTAAGATGTCTCATGAAAAAAAAGAAACCTCATGATCTTTCTGCTTTGCAATTTAAATTACATTAAAGTCTTTCTGGTTCCTCTCCTAGAATGACTCGTGTGGTTTATTTTGGAAGTCCCCATACACCAGTTGCTTTTTATAGCTAAAGACTATGAAGAGAGCAAACCATTGGTGTATTAAGAAATCCACCATTCTCTCAGTTTTAATAGTAAGCCCATAAAAAGTGCAGGAGGCACTCTTGGGACACTCAGACTGTCCAGCTGATATAAAGACAGAATCTGAGCAGATAACCTAATTGTTTTGACAGGTGATTTCACTGAATGACACAGATTTTTGACTGAACATAACAGTGCCCATTGTGGAAAGCCTAACTGTTCAAGGCCAAGGGCTCCTTCTTGTTATGTTGGTTCCTGATATAAGCAGCTTAGATCACCAAAGGTGCTCCATAAATGTAAGTTTCAACGGGGGAGTTTTGGTGGCGGGGGCAGTATTGAAACACAGGTGGTCTGTGGTCTTCCTTCTCCGTGTGCAGTATTTCCAGCTTCATACATCACAACTTTCTCATTCAAGGTTTTGTACCTCTTAGAAATGGTGCCACCTCAGGATTTTCCACCTTTTGCTCAGCAAGAAACTCATTTCTGGCTTTATCACCTTTTGTTCTGTTATTTTGCATCAGCCTTTACTTAACTGAATCACTTGACAATATGATTCAGTGTGTCCTTGGAACTGTTTTTGTAGCACTTACTTTCCTTCTTTACTTTTCTTTGCCTGCTTTACTGAGTCATATACTTTGGTGACTAAGTTCTTAATTTTTTGGTCTTACCACCAGCTTCAGGGTGGTGACCGAATAAGACTTTGTCTCAAAAAAAAGTATAATTGTTGAAGTAGCATATGTTTTTGCAACAAATGGTTTAATAAATGCATCTATACATTTTCCTTCTCAACAAGGAAAGCCAATTACTTCATTCTCTTTATTCTGGGAAATTTCATTTTAGAATGGCCTTGTGGTTCCTCAACATACTCAAAGGATTAAAGCTATATGCTAAAATAATAACCTATATGTTTCTGAAAGGTAATTCATGAAATAAACATTTATTTTCTATCTGATTTGTACCAAGAGCTGCTTTATCTGAGGGGAATCTCACAATGATCAAGAGAGAAGACATTTGTGTTCTGCCGCCCGTGACAGTATAATGGTGAGAATCAAGGGATGGAGAAGTGAAAGAGAAGACTGAGCTATTTCCCAGTAGTGACAAGAGCTACAGAGAGAAGCAGGTGGAGCCTTGGGATAAAGAAGCTCGGGGTGGGGGTGGGGGCAATGCAGGCTGATGTCAGGGATGCTTCTTTGAGGAGTTGACCTTTGAACCGAGTCATGAAGGGAAAATGGGAACCAGTTTTACAGAGAGCACAATGGCCCTACAGAGGAGATAAGCTTGGCAGTTTAGGGAGCAGAAGGAATTCTGGGTGTCTGTGCAGTAACCCAGGGAAACAGGGCCTGCAGATGAGGGCGTGGAGATCACCAGGAACCGGACAACAGAGATGGGACAGGAGCTGGCCCTGACTCTCATGGTAACAGGAAGCCACCAGAGGCACGGAGTTATCTGATTTGTGTTTCTAAAAGATTCCTTTGGATCCTGTATGCCAACAAGTCAGTGCTGGGCAAGGGAGAAGGCAGGGAGAACAGTTGAGTTAAGGCCACTGCTAGGGGTCCAGGCAAAAAATTATGATGAAGACCAGCAAAGTGACTATAGAAAAACTCAACATTTATGTTTGCAATGCAGTAATTCTGCCTCAGTAAAAACATCGTCTCTTTTTCAGTGTACCAAATACCAGATGACGCCCCTGTTAACTTGATATTTCTTAACTGTAAACATTTGTAAACAACTGGCTTTTCATCCATGTAAGGGCACGGGTTCTGCTTTTTTTGTCAGTTTCTTGGGTCTAGGAAGTGCTGTTCTATATTCAGCACCTTGTGGGTGCTGAATAAATATTGATTAAACAAATCGAGTAATGAATCATGTCTGTTGCAAGTGTGGGTGCTTGGTAACGTGAAAACAGAGAAGTGGGCTGGATTCTCCCATCACAGGGCAGGCGCTGGATTAAGGACATTTGGAGGGAAGGTGGGGAGTTGGGAGCTGTGTCCTCCTTCCATCCTGTGGTGCTTTGGGATTGCAGCACCACTTCCCACTGGCTGAGCTGAAACCATTCACATCCCCCACCAGAGGATCATCACCCAATGGTCAGGGAGGAGCTAAGGGAATGATGCATTTGCTAAGTGTGTGGAAGTTTGCTGGTGGAGACCAGCACCCCTAAAAGGCAACATAAGCTATAGATGGAGCAAAAGGGAAAAAGAGGAAAAGGATTGAGGTGTCTGTTGCAACTCCTACAACTCTCTTGCAGCCCCACCTTTGTATCATGAAAGTTGCCATTAACAATAGGTAAACGAAGGTGTGTCAGTGTTCAAATAAAACTTTATTTGTAAATACCAAAATTTAAACTTCAGATATTTTTCATGTTTTCTATGTTTATTTCAATTATTACTTCAATTATTTAAAATATAAAAATTGTTCTTAGCTCCTGGGATATACAAAAATGACAGCAGATCACTCACATGCCACAGTGTGTAGAGTGGGAAAGAGGGAGAACAATGTATCTGAATATTATTCAAAAATGGGAAATTTTTATGTAGAAACAATATTTGACACTATCCTTTTGTTTAACAGTTGCTTAGTGCAAATTAAAAGGTAGACATTTGTGGAACATGATGTTTTATGATAATCAAGATTAGGTGGCATCATTATCCCCTAAGGATCAACCATTTGGCTCCCCATTGCCTTCCAAATGAAGTGCAAACACGTAAGCATGGCCCAAGGGCTGTACACTGTTACATGTTCTCCACACAAGGACCAGATGAACTTTTAATCACACATACCAGGTCCTTTGTTCCCCTTCTTGAAATGCTCCAATAACTTGTCCCTTACAAGCCTTATCTTGGAAGTCCCACAAATCTTCAGTCTCAGAGCTCTCCAGCACCTTTCAAACAACTTTTCCTTGAGCCTGAAACTTGCCTTCACCAGTTTCTAGCATGGCTGTTTCTCCCTAAGAATTCAGAATTCAGTTCAAATGTTGAGTCCTGAGAGGGACTGTCTTTACTTCCCAGCCCAGTGTGGCTCTACTCCTAGCCATTTTCTATCACACTGCCCTGTTTTCTTCATAGAGTTAGTTGGTCTGTATCTGAATTATCTTGCTAATTAATCTGTTTACTTATTTCCCCCCTCCCGCTCCCCCCCAACTCCTCACACCAAAAGGTAATTTCTGTCTAATCACTGCTGTGTCCCTATTTGTAGAATAATGCCCAACATTTGGTATTCTATATTACATGTTTGTTGAATGAGTAAAGGAAGGACATACTTTGGGGTGTGTTTAGAATTGTAATAGTATTTTACCCTAGTTGAGAATGAGAGTGACTTGTATGATGGGACTGGGCTGGGGGAGGGGAGACCATGGCCTAGAATTGTGCAGGTCCTGGAGAGATGCTGGGCCATGCTGAGGTGTTTCCTCATTTGGAAGGCAATGGGAAGCCACAGAGGGTTTTAAGAAGGCCCAGAATAAAATAGTTCATGTATTTCTTAGAATGTTGACATTGAGAAAATGAAGATTATATTATTATATGCTCTGTTACCCCATTAAGTATGGCCAAGGTCAAGGAGTAGTCAGAGACTATCCTTAACTTAAATGAGCACAGAAAGATGCCAAAGGATGAATTCAATTCCAATTCACTGCGAATATTACAACTCATCTACATTCCTCTGCACTCTTTTTGAGCGATGAGGCCTTCAAGTAGCATCTGACACATTTCTGAATGACAGAGCTAGAAGAAAAGATGCTCGCAATGTTGGGATTTTTGGTGTTGTTTCACAGAAAAAGACTTTTTCAGGTTTACTTTCAGTTTGAAAAATGAAAATGAGGATGTGGAAAAAAAAAAAAACGATTCAACTTCATGCTATAGTTCAAGCCCCACTGGCCGGGTCCAACTACGGAAATGAGATTTCTGTATGAGATAAGCCTCTCTCAAAATGTGCCAACACTAACGCAGACACCATTTAAAAATCTAAAGAAAGGGACAGGAAGAATTTCTTTTTTTCTTATTTACAAATCTGTCTCCTTTCTTCCATTATTCTTCATACTTGGAACAGAAAAGTACTAACTTCTATATATCTTCTTTTTTATAAATCCATGGAGGAAGATAAAAAAAAAAAAAAATTAACCCTTTAGAGCCAGAAGCCAGATTTGCCCCAAAGGTGCGTGAGAGAACTGAAGTGTGAGGCTGTTTGAAGAAAACACGTGGGTACTGAGGCCCATATTCCTTGAAGGCAGTAACAGTGGCTGTTTCTCAGGGTTGCCCTTGACCTGCCTGTTCACATAGTTAGATATTTGTCCACATAGTTAGATATTTACTAACGACTTAAAAATGTTTAAGATGACCATGAAGAGCAATATGGAATGTGTGGGTCATGCAGGTGCTCACCATCTCTAACTTTATCCTGCTTGCCTCCAAAATGCATTTCCTCTTTAATTATTCTCTCCACTCCCCTAAGGAGCAGTCTGTGTGGTGATGTGCGTGCCCTAGGGGATGTTTCTCAGACCACAAATCCTTCCACGAAGATGTTTTTGCCTATCTTTCTTTGCCCCAATGCATCAACATCTCCCTAAGAAAGGCAGATTGAGATTCAGAGTGATTTTTAAGAATTGCATCTTTTATGCCCTGAGTTTGCCATTGGCTGGTTTTCCCTTCCTGGGAAGCTTTCACTTAGAAATGGCCTGAGGGAAGAAGTGTTTTGTGAGTCCAGGTGAGGCAGTGGTTAGAAACTGGGACATTGGCAAGGACGCAAGTGCCAGGTAGCAATCTGTGCCACCTCTGTCCCCAGTGGTCACTGCCAACTTAAAGAGGCCTATGAATTTTTTCTACTGCCGGATGTGGGCTCCCACTGCATAGGCTGATGCAGGTGCCCACAGGAAGAGGACTGAGCTCTCTGAATCTTTGGGGAAAGACAGAGAGCCAATGTGTGAGGCCCCCTTGAATTCAGGTGGCATGAGAAGACTTACTGAAAAGTCATCGCTGGGGAAGAACAGGAGATCTTGAAGTGGATCATTCCGATAGGTCTTTTCTAGTTCTTCGATGACCGTTTCATAGTCCAAAGGCTCCAAAAGCCTAGGCTTTTCTTGCTGTAGGAAGAGAAAATATAATATTAGCCACTTGCATGTATCATCTCTCTCTCCTCTATGCCTGGTTGAATTTCATTTCTTGGTTATCACTGAGGCTTTGGCCTTGCACAGTTTTTCTGATGGCGTCACAGATACTTTAGGAATTTAGGGCAAAAAGCACATTACTATTATTCCTAGATCTGATTTCTGTAGCCTAAATGAACAAGGATAGTCCTTTAAGTTAGTTTGGAGCTCCTAGAAGCTAGCATGGTTGCCATGAAATTGGGATGCTAAAAATGATCTCATAGGTGAAAAAAATATTTCTTTTCTTTCCCACATCAATGACATCAGACACCTTCCCTGTAACCCCTGGACACACCCCAGTTCCTGCTGCCACCTGTCACCTGCCACCTCTCCTCATTCTGTAAATCACACAGACTTAGCCTTGATTTTAAAAGACTTTTTTGGAAGACCTCTGCTCATAAAATACCAGAAAATTTTGTTAACATTTAAATAATTGCTGACAGGCTTCTTAAAGTAACAGTCAATATTTATTTTGATGATTTTCCAATTTAAAAATAAATGTTAATACAGTAATCCAATCGCAAGAATCTCCATGTACTTTATGAATTAAAAAAGGAAAAAAAAAGTCATTTCACACATACTTAAGTAAGCTAAGGGCAATGTAAGGTGAATATTTTCTCTGGAAGGCCCTTCACATAAAGTGGCTAGATTTAGCAAATAAAAATACAGACCCCACACAATACTTGCATAAAGGAAGAAATTTAGACCCACATAATCTATTTGGTGAAAGAGCTGTGAAACATTGAGTATTTTGAGGCAGTATTATTATAGCATGACTTGGGTCATTTAAAGAGAGCAACACTGTGTGGGGGTGAGTGCAAGTTAGTACAACCTCTATGGAAAGTTACATGCAGACACTCCAAAGAACTAAAAGTAGATCTGGCATTGGATCCAGCAATCCCACCACTGGGAATTTACCCCAGGGAAAAAAGTCACATTTTACCGAAAAGCCACATGTACTTGAATGATTACTCCAGCACAATTTACATTTGTAGAGATGTGGAATCAACTCAAATGCCCATCAATTTGTGAGTGGATTAATGAAAAGTGGTATATGCATACCTTGGAGCACTACTCAACCACAAAAAAAAAAAAAATGGTGCACCAATAGCTTTCATAATAGCCTTTACTTCCAAATAAAGTAACACACGAATGGAGAAACAAACCCCACACGTGCTCACTATTAAATTTGAACTCATCAATCAACACCCATGTGCACATTTGGTCACAAAACTCAACAGAAAGCAAACAAGCAAGGGGTCAACTCACACCTAACAGGTTCAATGCACACTGTCCGGGTGAGGGGACCACATAGCTTTGACTCAAATCACACAAAAGCAGTTCAGGTAACTAAAACATTTGTAGGTGAATTGCTTTTAGGTTAAAATTAAATTTAAAAAATGGCATTCCACGGCACAAAAATAAATTGTTAAAAAAAGTCTTTCTAGAATCCCTGCCTTTTGATATTATGTTATTTTGACTTATTTTAAGCTTCGACTCTTATTTCCCAGGCAAAGTTTAATTCCAAGAATTGAAAATTGATGCCTCAAAAGGCAAATGCAGGCTCCAGATGTTTAGCTCGGTGCCAATTTTATTTTATGTTTAGTTGGCTTTGATTATCTTCAAGGAGTGGCATTTCAGTCCAGTTCAGCTATAGGCTCAAGAGATTGTATCTATTACCTTGTACCCACAACATCACACGTTTATATTACAAACTATCCCACAGATCTTCAGTTCTGAAGCACTCGGTTCTTATAGCGGCCGCAGATTTGGTCTTGTTGGTTACGTTCCTAAAATTTGCTTAGCTTAAGTGTATATTTCCCTGCAGTACTCATCACAGAGGCGCCCTGTGGTGGGTGAGGCTACCAACACTGTTCTTTCTCCCTTCCTCAAACCAGGTGTTAGAAGCCGAAGAGTGTTGTATTAGTGAGTGTTGCAATTCACAGGCAAATGACATAAGGGTTTTCTAAACAGGGCTTTTACAGGCTTTTTTTTTTTGAGACAGAGTCTTACTTTGTCCCCCTTGGTAGAGTGCCTTGGCTTCATAGCTCACAGCAACCTCAAACTCTTGGGCTCAAGCGATTCTCTTGTCTCAGCCTCCTCAATAGCTGGGACTACAGGCACCTGCCACAATGCCTATTTTTTAGAGACGGGGTCTTGCACTTGCTCAGGCTGATCTTGAACTTGTGAACTCAAGCAATCCACCTGCCTCGGCCTCCCAGAGTGCTAGAATTAGAGGTGTGAGCCACTGCACCTAGTCTAGGCTCTCACTGTCCTAAATTTTATCTCTCAATAGCCCCAAACTTGGTCATTCATTAAGAAGCTGGATATAAGAAAATTTTTCAAAGAAGATCTTTTACTGGGGCCCAAATGTTACTTAAAATTAACACAACAGGCAAATCAGGGCTCCCAAGTCATGGGTTATCAATAAAGGCATAGAGAGACTAAATCCTGATGTTTCCTTTATACCCCCAGTAAAATTGATAGCCTAGAAACATCTGTGGTAAGACACATCGTAAAGTATTCATTTCAGACTCTGACATGTCAGCACATTAACGAATATTTTTTAGGCCTTTCGTGTTTAAAATATTGCACTGAGGTTATTTTGATATGGGGCTGCAAAACCCAGCCAATTTGGTTCATTATCATTTACTAAGTTTTGGCCTCTAGAGCAGTGATTTTCAGCCGGTGTGCTATGAGAGGATCCTAGATGTGCCAAGAGATTTTGTAATGATCATTAATTAAGTGATTTTCAGAAGAAGTTCAAAGCACAGTCAGTATATTCTTTTTATTTTTTTACCTTTAAAAAAAAAAAAACTCAGATTCATATGAGGGTACAAATGTTTAGGTTATGGTGTTTTCAATTCTAAGGTAAAGTTTAAGTTGTCCTTGAGCCCATCACCAGGGGTTGTACTGAACACCCCCACATGCTGCACATTAGGTGAGATCCCGCCAGTCACCCTTCTTCCTCTTCCCTTTACCCTTTTTTTGGATCAACATAATGTAAATGTGCTGGGGAAGTTTAACTGTGAGTTCAAGTGTGCTATGAGATAAAAACGGTTGAAAAACAGTGGTGACGTTGGATCTTTCCAGGCAATTTTTTAATCAATGTAGAATATTCAAGCTATTCAATGTATTGTAATTTTTGCAGATATAACGTTTAAAATGAAATTTTATTTACCATAGCACGTAGAGCCTGGGATTCAGCCCGGTTTGTCATGCAGACTTTAGGCACCTGGGATGGTGAGAATCTAGGCTGTATCACCAGTAGTTCTCTTCAGAGCAAAGGAGCTGATGCTCGGAGTTTGGGGCAAAGACACAGATGCATATGCAAGGACAGGGGATCAGCGGATTGCTCACTGCTGCTCTGTGCGGAGATGCTGAGTGAACTGGGAGTGGAGAAGCATCGATTTACAGCTTCGATGGGGCCGGGCTGTCCCTCCTGAATTTCATGTGCCTGTTTCTCTTGGAAATGCACCAAGATTACCCTGAATTGGATTGGATTTTTTTTTTTTTTTAGCTGTTTTTGGCTGAGGCTGGGTTTGAACCTGCCACCTCTGGCATATGGGGCCGCCGGCCTACTCCTTTGAGCCATAGGCGCTGCCCTGTATTGGATTTTTATAGTGCCTTTTACTCTTACTTTTTTTTCTCTCAAATGAGTAATGAATTTCATTAGCTATTCTAAACTTCTCCTGGGAAAAGGCAGTCCCAGTACCCGTTACTGTGCACCAGGGCTGGTGGTGTGTCGCAGTGGGGAGAGGCCCTATTTTTACACAGTGTTAAGAGATTTGTTTGTTCTAGTTTCTCAAATCCACCACGCTCCTCCTAATCCCACAGCCGAAGAATGGGCTCCTGTCACAGAAACAAATGCTTTCGTCCCCTCTACTGATTCCAGAACTTCTCATGCCACTCTGTTGTGGCATCGAATCCCCAATGTGGTGAAAGTTAGACCTCTGTGATAGTCCTGGAATGCCAAGAGCCATTCAGTTGGTATGAAACCTGCAGGCTGCCCGTGCCTTAACCAAAGATTCTCATTTCAAGGACACAGTAATCCATTACAGAGATCTGAATTGTTTTCATTGCTGTAATTCAAAATCAAAGGGGTGAAGAGCTAACACTGAAGAAAAAAAGCACCTGAAGTTGGTAATCCTGAAAGATTACATGGCTAAGTTACCAACCTAGATATGTCTCCAGAATAGAAGTACTGTCTAACTAGAACATAATCTAGACTGCCCTGCCTTATTTTGGGAAAGTCCAAAGTTTAAGGGAGAGTGTGATGAGAGGTTTTCTATGTTAAGAGACAACAGTAAGTATGATAGTGTGCTATGCACATATCCACAGTAGCGTCCTGGCATTACCACTATGCTAATTAAAATCTGCCTTGATTTCTCCATTTGTAAAATGGCATAAGTAATAGCTCCCTCATTGGATTAAATAAGGTAGTATTTGTGAAGCCTTTAGAACAGCGGTTCTCAACTTGTGGGTCACAACCCACAGGAACCATATTAAAGGGCCACTGCATTAGGAAGGTTGAGAACCACTGTTTTAGAAGAACACCACACCTGTACTGTTGTATAGAGTTGAATAGATAGCCTGTGGGATTTAAATCTTCCACTAGTCAGGCATGCAAAGTACCTGTATTTGATGTCTAATGTCTCCAAAGAGCAACTAGTAGGCACTCAATAAATATTTGTGGGATAAATAAGTTTATGTTCTTTCATCTAGATCCAAGAAGGGCTTCTGGGATTGAATCTTAAAAAACAAACAGAAATATAATCCAAGATTAATACAAGGATGTCTTTGCAACTTTGTCTTTGTGACAAGATGGAGAAAACATGTTCAACTTCATAGCAGGGGGATCAGAAAGAAAGGCAGGCCAGTGGGGACACAGTTAGTGAAGACACCAGAGTTGCTGTTTAAAACAAGTGGGTTACATTTTTCAGAGAACCAAAGGTAGTAGAAGGAGGCTTGAAGATGCAATGGGCTTTGGAAAGGATATTGAAAGTAGGATGGGGTTGAAGTCATCAATGAAGCTGTAGGGTACATGCCATCAATTTACTGAGCTCATCAATCTTTCTGGAGAGTTAGTTAACTCTAGACAATTTGCATGTGATTGCCTTTTTATGGGAAAACATGAGGGGCCTTGGGTCCATGATCAAGAAGGGATGTGTTGCCATAAAAGAAAAGACAAAAAATGGATACTACCTCAGAGGGCTAGAGGTCAAAGTCATCTTGACTATGGTTCCAGATTCATACATTTTACTACATTAGAGTTCAACTGCTGAATGTCTAGTAGTAGGCCAGAAGGGGAAGACCAGCCAAAAGGGGAGACATTTCTGGATAAGAAATGATTAGGAATTCATGGCATAACCACCCTAAGAAACAATACATGTTCTTTAAAATAGAGTTTTTTTGAATAATCAATAAAAGTGGGAATAAATGTCATACAACGGAATAACTGCACAAGATATTTTAGATTTCAAGAAAAAATAGAGATATAGACCCAAACATTATCAGTTATTATGTTTGGGTGGGATTTAAGATTTTGCTATTTTGATTTTTCCACTTTCTCCAAGTTTTCCATAATGAATGTTTCTTTCTTTCACCATGGTGAGAAGATGAACATGGTTTTTCAAAACTATCATGCCTTCCTGGAAACACCAAGGAATTATTTGATTTTAAAATTGTTTACCCTTTGTAAATCCACCAGAGAGGAAGCCTAAAATATCCACAGTGAGACTTCACATAAAAGTTGAACCATTAACAGCTTCACAAATAATTTAAAAAAGATCCATAAAACCCTAAGGAAAGTAGACCTGGGAAAATAATTACAGATTATGGATGTGGTTCTAGAAGCTAATGTCAGCAGAAAAGGGAAGCACAATTAGCAACTTAATAACTCATGTATTTTTCAGCTCTATAGGGATCCATAAACATGTAGTAAGTTATTTGCACACACATGTGCATTGGTCATTGTTGAAAAAGATTAGAAGCCAGAATCTCCATGGAAGTTAAGGTTCTGCTACCTACCAGCTATGTAACTTGCACTCGCACAAGACATTAGAGACTTAGCTGATATCCACATACACAGGGAAAAGGCCAATGTCGTAATAATAATCAAGGAAAGGAAGTATGGGAAAGTGATAAATACCAGACAAACAGATTTGTCAAACCAATCACGCATTCAAGCCAACTATAATAAATTCTCTGTGTTCAAGGAAGTATGCTACATGTTTCTATATTTATTATCTAAATTTCATTTAAAAATAACTCTGCTAACTAATGATTCTAATAGAGCAAAAGAGTTAAGAGTATAAAGAAGAGTATTGAGATCATAAAAGGGCAGTTTTCTCTCCCAGTATCTCCTGAGTCAAATCAGGCTCCTCCCCCCCCCAACCCTATTAGAAAGGAAAGCAACCTATCTAATTATGCAGATCAGCAAACAAAGGTGACTTTGAAATTCTACCTTTTATTTTCCTTAAGAAATGGCCTAGAAAATATTTTCGTGTATTTATACTTCCAGATCAAAAGAGAAGGATTAAATTCAGAATTGGTTTACTGTTAAACTCATTAGCTTTGCAAACAGAAATATCTAAAGGACAATCAGTGTCATAGATACTTAGAATTTCTTTCTGTAGCTTTAACCTACACAGAGGTAAACTTGACATCATTGTGGAGTTAATCAGGAAGGGAATTGAGTGAATGAGGCAGAGAGAGCAATCTCCAGGGCAAATCCCTGGAGTCTGAGACTAGGGACTTCCTATTTAGGGTCTAAATGTTAAGTGTAATTAGGGGCCAATTAGTGACTTGCTACTGGGGTCATGGTAGTTTTGTCTGACTGAGTTAGTTATTCTTGGCTCTCCTTTTCAGAAGATCTGGTCTTTTCAAGGAACACGAAGAATAGAGTTTTTCCCCCTGCCTTTGAGAAGTTTCACGTTCTTTCTGTGACAGGCAGTGTATCTTCGGGGATTCCCTCACTCTTTCTCAATCACCTCTGTCCTTTCTAGATATCTGAATCTTTACTTTCAGTATTAATAATGAAATTCATCCTGTATCTGAATGCCTCCTTCAGTTTGCACAACTAATGATAACAGAAAATCAAACAAACAAAAATAGATATGTAGTTGAGGACTGATAGAGGAGGTTCTATTAGAGCACCACAGGTTAATTATTTAAAAATTCTTTTCACATCTTGGCATATGGACAAGCAAATAACTCACAGTGATGACCCATGGGGTCTTTTGAGAGACTCTAAAAGGAATTCCAATCTTGAGATCTCCAAAACAAATTGAAAACAACCCAGCTGTTAATTAATTTCAGTGTTACGAGGATAATGGATTAAATTTCTTAGAAGAAATAGAAGATCTAAATGACACATGGATTCTTTAGACCTTAACTCAATTGAGGACCTTTTGGCCTTAATGTAATTGGAATGGAACCAACTCCCACACTATTTGTATTTAAAACAAATGGGAAGATGGGAGAAATTCCAAACAGCTGGGTCTATAGCCACAGCTGTCAGCTTGGGATCCCGTGACAAACTCTTAATTCAGCCTTTCATCAGAGGGAGTTCCACTGGACAATCTCAAATGTTGGAGATTCAGAAAACAGAACTAGTTTTTCTTAGCAAAAAGGAAATGATTAAGTAAGGAATAAGCCATCCTATACTGATCCTTTAACCTTCTCTTGTCTCGAACTAAATAGTTTCATGAGAATGGAAAAACACCAGCTAAATCAAAGTTAAGAACTACACAGCTGGGCAAACTCATATTAAGTTGAATTTGGAAATGGTTCCCTTGGTAACAGAATCTCAGAAGAAATCAACCAGTAGTAACTCTTTGAATGTCTTAGTCTATTTCAGTGAAATAAAGCAGGTTAAAGTTGGTCAAATATAAAGTCCTTTGCAAAAAGGGATGATTAATTTATTGTATTCAACACATCAGAATTTTCTATTTTGTTAACTCTTAATTTCAGTAGGAAAAGGAAGGATACAAATAAGTCTTATAGGGTTTATGACGTAAGGTGTACTTTTAAATTGAACTCAGGTCTTTGCAATCTTATTTCCTTTTTTTCTCCTAACCATACGTACTGCTTATAAGCACGTAAAAATTTACACATTTTTATTTAGCAAATGAAAATAAAATTAAATAGGTGGCTATTTCCCTATATAATACTGGTATGTAAAGAAGTAGAAAATTTCTAAGAATATCTAAGTCAAATTAAATTACATGTCTCATTTAGTTTTCTAGAAACACTTGAATGATAATAAATATCATTAAAAATACATCCCAACCCAATTACAAGTCTGCCTGACACTAGCAAAATTAATGCCTTAGAGCAATCTGTGGGGTATTTCAGATAACATTAATTTATATGATGAGAACTCCTGCCAGCTAAACTTCCGATACTATTTCAGTACTTTTAACAGTCACACAATGAACTTTCCACTTTCGGGTCATGTAGGGTGTATGTACACGTTCATATAGGCACGTCACATACCACACACAAATGTAAATGGTTGTGTCAACAATATGCATCCTATATTTTCAATAAATCTTCCCATAATGACAGTCAACTCATTCTTTTATTTGCTTTCCTACCTGTGGCTACTTGAAATTGAATATATCCAGTGAATATTTGTTCATTTTTGTCCTACATAACGCCTGACCTGCTTTCTTTGGATACCAGGATTTTAATTTTCTTTTGAGGACTTATTTCTCTGCCCATTCCCATAATGAGTGGTCTTGGTGGGTCCGATTATTAAAAGGGTCTTGTTTTTCTGGGGTCAAGGTCATGTGAGTGGGCTCAACATAAGGCCCATTCAACTCTTTCCCCCAGAACTCTAAATCTTGAGTGGCAAAGGCATAAATGAGAAAAAGGTTGGAATTTGTTTATTTCTGGGGATGTACTCCAATGTGATTCTCATCACCAAGGCCAGCCCTGCTTTCCGCTCCCCTGAGTTTGTCTAAGTCCCTTTCTGGTCTTTCCTGAGCCTGTTTCTCCATACTTCGTCTGTCTCTTTCTCTAGACTGTGTCTGTTTAACAGAGTAGGTTTTTAATGCTTGCTCACAATTAAAGAAATCAAATGAGTTAAATACAAAGAGCAGCATTTAGAGAAAAGGATAGTTATTCTCTAAATTTATGTTTATTTAGATTTGAGTGGCTTTAAAGGAGGCCCTCTTACAGTGACTCCTGTTTTTGAAGCACAGGAGTTAAGGCTAAGTAAACTCCTAAGATACTAATACACAACAACCCTAGAAGAGACCTTTCTCCCTCCTTCCCTTTCTTCCTCCCGCCTTTCCTTTTTTTTTTTTTTAAGATGAGGAATCTTGGATTTTGAGCATTTAAGCAACTTGGCCAAGTTTATGGAAGAACTGATATTCAACCTAGCGCAGTTGGAAGTCACAGTCCAGTCCACTTCTCTGCCTCCTCCACTCTACCAGCAAAGAAGAGAAAAGCTTTTATTCTCTCCCTGTTGGAAAGATCCCAGAGTACAGCAGTAGTTCGGGCTACTGCTTCTGCTCGCTGTGTGAGTTTCTGCAGCAAGGGCTATTAGAATCTGGCTAGGTGTGAAGTCACGGTGACCTCAGGGACATATGGTAGAAACAGAGGATAAGAAAATAATTATGGGAGGGTAAGGGATTGGGGGGAGGCAGATTGGGAACCACATGACGGACGCTAATAGGGCATGTGGTGCAAGTGTCAGCCTCTATGTGGGAAATAGATTAGGAGAGGGAATTTTTAAAATCAAGAAGTTTTATACCACCACCACCATCCAGGAAATAAGGAGTTGTCGAAGTCATGATCTTACTTCCTGTCCATGGTGAAACTCCCCTCCCTTAATAAATGGTCCAGCTCATGCTCAGATAGTTGGCTCTCTCTCGTTTACCGTTTCTCCCTCCCTGTACTGTCAGGCTGGAGGAAAGTAAGGTCATTCTCGGTTACATCAAGAGAATCTTTCCCAAGTCCGTTTTGGAAGCAGCTCTCTGCAGCCCTCGGGCGCCGGGGCTTCCTGTTCCCTTTGGTTGCAGTTCCTGCCTGATTCTTAGATTCTTAGGCGATCAAGTTTCAATGTACACTTCTCCATTTCTTGGATTGAGTTCAGATCCCTGCCTATGCCGTTTTCTTTGCCTTCAACCTATGTAATGCTTACCCTTTCTACTGTGTTTCAAGCCAGATTCATCCTCATGCCATCATTCCTTGAACCATCATCCCCATTCCTGGGACTCTGTCCTATACTTCCTTCCTTTGGCTAATTGGCTCATTACACATGGCCTAACTAGGGAACACCCTCTGAGTGTTTGTATGAAACAAAGAGTAACAGTAACTAATGCAGCATGGATCAGCAGGGAGGGGGTTGTTTACATTAATAAGGAAGATTAGAGGACAAAATCTGACAACAGTACAAAACAAAACTAAGCAACATATGAAGGAGACATGTGAAAGCCACTCAGATTAGATCCTATGTCTATAGTTTTCATTTTTATTTTCCTATTAAGATGCTAATAGGCACTTTAAAGAGGACAGGATGAATGTTCACGGCTTTCCAAACTTTCCCAAATATTTCTAAATCTTGCAGATTAATGATCCAGAAGCCAGTAACAATTTTTTTTTTAAAAAAAGAAATCACATTTATTCTAATTGGCTTACATATTTTTACGACTATGTATGATTGATATAATAATTCAACTTCATCATGTTTTTACTCTTTCTAAATTAGAACATACAACTTAAGAAAGAAATTATCTTTTTATTGACTTCCAGAGATCCTACTGAACGATTTAAGTAAGAAAATAAAAATAGAAAGGCAGTTACGAAGAAAACCAGCAACCGTGGAATACGCCACACATTTCAAAAATTAAAACAAGTAAATTTCATTTTCTTGAACTTTTCTCATAACACAATTGCACTCTCTCCATTGTATGTTGTCTGTGCTAACTATATTAAAATATATGAAGGCATTTCTCTTGTACAATGTAATTGAAAGTTGGGATGATAAAAGAAACTTCTAATATAATTAAAAATTCCAACAGAGTGAAATATATGGCTTCAAATAGAATTTGAATAAAACAGAACACACAAAATTGTGAATCTGGATCAGGAAGGTATAAAGCTTAGGTTGCACAATTCTCGGGAAGTCATGCAATTCTGGAAGCAACCTAGATTACTATGAGATTAATTCATCTCTAAATATGCCTTAGAGCACAAAACGACTTGTTGAGTTTAAAATCCACATGACTATTATAAAAACAAATGATCTGTGATCATTATCTCCAACAATCTTTTTTCTTGTCCTTTCCCCACAATATATGAGAACTTTCAAAAGTTCAAAATAAACTATTGTTTTCTCTCCTTAACTTTAGGCCTCCTCTGCTATGGAAAGTTCAAGTTGACTGTGGGTGGGTCAAAAAGATAGATCTGGGTCCACCCCTCACCCAGCTTGATGCAATTCAGAAGCCTGTCTACTGAATAATTCTGTTGCAAATTAAAACAAAACAAAAACAAAAACAAACAAACAAAACAATGGAAAAGCTCCCAGGAGGAAAATGTTTCCTGCAGACCACTGGCTTCATTTGCTGCAGTCCCTATAAACCCCATTTCACTGTCCCTTTTCCCTGGCTCTTGGAAATGGAAATAGTTGACTCGGTTTTAATAACACTACAAAACACTGTGACTCAAAACTTTTTACAGTGTTCAAACCATGGTCAGAATGCACATTACCAAAATTAATTCTAATAGACTGTCTTAAGACAGGACAGGTTTTATGATGAATATTGTTCTGAAGACAAAACTGAGGCTCAGAGGTCTGCCCCAGGTCTCATACACAGTAAGTCAGAGAGTCAGATAGAAAGGCACTTGTTTCTCTTTTCACTTTCCTGAATTCCCAAATGAAATTCACATCCCAAGATATTTCTTAAGGAGGAATTAAACAATCCCACACTCAACAGAAGGGACACCCTGGGAGAGCAGATATGCCTATCTTAGGCAGGCCAAAAGCAGGCAGCTGTAGCAGGAAGGTCCCCAGTGCCTTCCCGTGAAGAACGCCAATCACTGGATGAATGATCTTAATTAAATTTGGACACATTGCGACTGAATGCTGTGGGAAAACACCACGTCCTTTCTGTCTTCTTTTCGCATAGTACTCAGTAGCAATACATTCAAATTCAATTAAGATCATTCATAGAGTGATTAGCTTCATTATATGGTGAGACACCAGGGACTGTCTTCTTGCCAATACTGTGCGTGTGGTCTGCATAAGATAGACACGTCCTCCTCCTGTGAGTTGTCTCTATTATTGGACAAAAGAAGTAAATCTCAGGGTAGCATAACCAGGGCACTTCTTAATCCCATGGAGAGAACTGAAGTATGCAAATTATATTTGGGGGGGGATTGTCTAAAGGTTAACATAATCTCAAGCCAAACTAATTTTTGCCCCAGTTACCCTCTTTTAACAGACTGATGGTAAATAACAGACAAGTCCTTAGCAGGCCAGAAGGGAGGGTATGCGGAGCTCCTACTTCTGGCCAATGAGGAGGAAGAAGTTAGGCCGAGGTCTCTGCATCTTCCGGTTACAAAATACGGAGTGAAAAGATCCAGGTTCCCAAACCATGGGAACAGGAATGTGCTAAACACACTTCAGTGCATGAGGCTAGCCCTCTGCAAGAAAGAAAACTCAAAATGGTGATAGCACTGAAGTATAGAAACCCTGCCGCAAAGAAAGCAAACAAAACTTGAACCACCCAGTGAAGCTAGCCACCAATGTTGCTACAGCCTTTCATCACACAAAGCAGGCCTTCCACTCACGAGAGGGCCACTGGCGACCTTTGGCAATCAGCTCTGATGTTCATGGGTCAGGATTTCTTACAGATTGAAATGCAGTTTTCTCTAAGAAGTACATGTTTCCCTAGCTCTTATTTTGTTTGCAGACAATAACAAGGTTGAAATATTTTTAACAGTGAAATAAAACCCAATCTTTTTAAACCTTTAAAATGGGTCCATTTTTACAGTCTTCGTTGGCTCTACCAATTGAAAGTATTCAATTGAATACTTAGTTGCTTCTTCTGTCACATTTTGAATAGTAATTTCTAAAACATTTTACGATGAATAATTAGTGGCACATGATGAAACAGAGCAGCTATATATATATATATATATGTATTTTAAATACAATCACAATTGGGATCAATGAGGCATCAATTGGGATCTTAACTGGGGCAATGATACCCCTTTCTTTACTGAAGAGAGTAACTGCTCCAGAAGTTACAACTTATACTACAATACTAAGACAGCCGTTAAATGAATTCCAAATATCTCCATGTTTTCACTGTTTAAATCCTCTATCAATATACTTTCACACAGAGAGTGAAATCATTGTGATTTCAAAAATAATGATAAGTAAAAGAGGATAATTATGAGCCACACGGCACCTTCTGTTCCACATAAGACCTTACCCCGTAGTTCCTTTTAGGGCACCACCTTAGAACTAAGCCTTCTTAAAAGAAAGTATTAAAGAAAATTTGGAAAGAAAAACAGCAATATTCAGATACCTACAGAACTAAATCTGGGGATTTCTTCTTGAATTACTCGCCTCACTGTTCTTCTCTTCTTCCAGAATTCACTGGGTTCCCGTTTGAAAACCTTTCCTCGAAAGCTCATGGTACTGCAGCAATTAGAGTCACAAAATATTTTGAAACATCAATTTTCTTAAATGTTTCTCTTCTGAAGCTTCACCAGGCCGAATAAATCTTTCCTCTGAGATTAAAAAGGGAAATGCCTGTGCTATGTCAACGTAACTCAACAGAAAGGAAAGGAAACCGACAAGTTACCGCTTCCTGTGAGCAACTACCTACCAGCTGTTCAGATACTGCTTCTGCGCTTACATTCTCCTGAATCACCTGCTCTACAGCAAGACAAGAAACACAAAATGACTTTGGATGTTTAAGAGAATTGCTCACAACTAAGTAAACCATGTGACAAAAAAATCATCCATGGAAGGAAGTCAAGATTGAATCAGAGTTCATTTACTAGAGGGCTTCATGTCCATCATTAAAACAGCCATTCAACCTTCTGCTTTGGGCTAGATCCCAAAGATAAATTGGTAATAATACAGCTGAAGCCTGAGAGTTTTATTTAAACAGTTGTTCATGTCAAGTGCAGACTAAATTAGTGGTCTTCCAAGGAGGGTGCCCAAGATAATCACTTAGGGTACAATAAGAAGATAGTCAAATTCTGTTTATACTGATTATCCAAATAAAGTATGCTTACTATTGTTTAATATAATACACACAGACATTGAAACTTGGAGTCTATATGTCTAGATGGTTACAAAGAACTGAATAGATGATTCCCTAATTTTTAGGTCTCCATGTACTTTCTCTAAGGCTATTTAATGTAAAAGTGCAACTCTCCCCTCAAACCCACCTGGATGCTCTTTCTTGATTTATTTTGCTTCAAAGCTTTCACCAGTAGTAACACGTCTGTATGGCTTACTCATTTTATTTGTGGCCTGCCTTCCCTTCTCAGCCTCTGTATTCCACAAAAGTGGGGATTTTGCTTCATTCACTGTGTCCTCGGTGAGTAGAACAAGGCCTGGAACCCAGAAGCATCTCAGTGTATAATTTAAATTAAACAAAGAAAAGAGTATGATAAACTTACTTTATTATGCTGAACAATGAAGCTTGGTGCGCGCACGTGCGCGCATGTGTGGGTGTGTGTACATATACATACACATGGTTTGAAATATTAGCTGTTGATAAGAGCTATATAATTTATAAATAAATATAGAAATGAGAGTACATGTAATACATGTAGTTTTGTTCCACTGTGTGAATGAGATGAGAAATACTTGGAGGCCAGGTCACTAGGTCGCTTCTTTTCCCCCAGTAGTAATTATATTTAGCTGAGGCACATGCATAGACCAGAGGCTGAAGAGGCTGAAGCCAATCACATCTCTATTTTGCCATGAAGTGAGTTGTGCCTGATGGGTAATAGGAGATTCTAATTGATTATTCCTTATCGACGTATGAAGACCAAGAAGATTTCAAAATCTACAGAAAAAATAGCAAGATGCTATAAAAATGACAACTGGGGAGGTAAACTATGTCATTATTATGTGATTGGTGAAATTAGGCAGACTAAGGACCCATAGAACAGAAGTCCTTTCAATCGATGGTCATTAGATATTTAGAAATTCCACCATATACCTTAAACTCTTAAATAGTGATTACCCTCCATCAGAAGTATCCAAACTTTTGGCTTGTCTGTGCCACATTGGAAGAAGAGGGGTCATCCTGAGCTATTCATTCAATACACAAACACTAGTAAGAACTGATGAGCAAAAAAGAAAAAGGGGGAAAAAAGGTCTATACAATAATTTTTGTGATATCTGCCAACACAGAAAAGCAAAAATCCTCTCAAAATTCACATACAGTCTGTGCCTGAGCTAGACACCCCTGCAACTCTTTGACACCTGTTTGATAAGCAGGTATATTATGGTACATGCAGAATTTTCAGATATCATTTTTTCCCTCATATGACGCTATGATAGCCTGCCTTTCGGTCACCTGATTTCCTGGAGTCGGACTATTTTACAATCTTTTTGGGATCATGAACTCATTTGAGAATCTAATCCAGGCTATGCATTCACTCATCAGAAGAGTGTGAGCAGTGTGAGAATGTGGTGTGTAGACAGGGTCACACACCCTTGAAGACCACCTTGGACCTTACCGCCGAGGGCACCTGAACCCCCTGACTCACGGTTTTAGAAGATAATCACTTGCCTGATAACGAAGAATTTAAGGTGTTGAGAACCTCTTCAGTGACTTCCTCTCTTTCTAATATTTGCATCTGTCTTTTCCTCTATTTCTCTTTAGGCGCCACAGTTCTTTATCCTGGAGTCCCCCCCACTCCTCAAATTCTGCTATCTGAGAATGACTCATTTCCCCATTCTCTCAGCTGTTGATCATAATTCCCTGAAATACTGGCAAAAGGAGTCACCACCAGCCAGCACCTGTGAATGTTAGGTAGAAGAGCTGGTGTCCACTGCCAAGGAGGTAAAACCCGGGTGTTCCGGGGGATGGCACTAGTAGGAACCCCACTGGGATTTGCCTTCCCTGTTTCTAGACCATGTGCATTTCTCCAGCATTCTGTGAGATGCCTTACACCATTCCAACAAATGACTTTTCTACTTAGGTTCAGAAATGAGCTGGCAATCTAAAATCTAAAACTCTATGAAGATAATAGGCAAAAACCAGCAATAAAGAGGAAGGCTGGCTTCACCACAAGGAGTGGCTGTTCATTAGAAAAGAAATCTGACGCCAATAAAGCATCCCAATTTATTAAGTACTGTACTCAAGGCACTGCTGGGCTTTGGGAGAAAAACACAACACCTTTGCTAGTTTTAAGAAAGCTGTATCTGACAGATGCATTCACTGAAGTTTGAAGGAGTCTGAGAAAGCCTCATAGAAAAGCCAGACCCAAGGTAGGCTCTGAAAAATAGGTGAGAATCAAACAGAGGAGGATAGGATATGAGGAGAGGGGATACACTAGGAAGAAAAGGTAGCAGAGACAAGGCATCAAGCCAGAATGGTTAAAGTCATGAGATATGGAATCAGGATGGATTCAAATCTTAAATCCACTACGTCTTAACTTTGTGTCCTTGGGTCTATCAATCCCCCTTTCCAAGCCTCAATTTATTATCCACAAAGCAAGGATAGCATAGTTGCTACCTCACAGACTTGTTGTAAGGATAAATGAAATCACAGTCTTAAAAATGTGAGCACACTGCCTTGCCTGATATGCAGTAAGCATAACGACTAGTTATTATAAAAGCGAAGAGGCGGCATAAGCAGAATATTTAAGAAAATCCAGCTTGTCAACAGCCAAGAGTTATAGAGAAAGAGAGGTAGTAACCATTGAAAACAGAAGCTAGGGGCTGATTCATGGAGGGCTTTGAATGTCAATATAATAAAAGTTTCCTTTGCATCCTGAAAGCCATGGGAAGCAACTAATGATGTAATTAAAATAGTGGGTTAGAAAGATTCACTTGGTAGCTACACAGAGGCTGAATTGCAGAAAATATGATACAGTTTTCATTAACATAGGAATTAAATATAATTGTGGAAAAAAGGCAAGAAATTAGGCAACAGAAACATAAACGCAGATCTTAGAGAGATTAAAATGCAAATCTGTCTAATTAATGGTAAATGATAGCTGAACTTTATTGAGCAGATACTAAGTGCTAGCACCTAGATAAATCCTTACAGTACCTTATTTAAACCATCTAACAACTCTGTGAGTAAAATTTAGTTATTATTGTTATCACAATTCCAATTTTACAGAGGAAGATACGGGGTCTGGGGAAGGTAAGAAATTGACCCCAAATCCCATGGCAAATAAGTACGAGAGCTGGGATTTAAACTCAAGGGGTCCAGCCCCTGAGCCCATGCTTTTATCCTGAAGGATGTTCAAAGATGCTAGCAAGATTCTGAGTCTGACCATCAAGGGGATGGAAATCTGGCTGAGGAACGTGGTGTGGTTTAAAGTGCAATGCCAGTTTAGCCATGTTCAATATTGTGTCAAGAAAGTCAGCAAAGGGGCATGTCCAGCACCATTGTTATATGTGTGCCTAGAACTCCAGAAAAAGCCAGGGCTTGTAGATGTGGTGCAGAAAGTCATGGGAGGAGCTCAATTTCAAAAGTAAATCGAATTTTTGGAGAAGAGAGTGACAGAGAATCGAGGACACAGTTGATTCCTTTACATGTGGTAGATGGAAGGCAATTTAGGGAATACTGAGAGAAAGGGGGAAAGTTACCAGGGCAGTGCAGAGCTCAGACGTCCCAGGGAGGCGAGGGTAAAGGAGGCAGTTCTGGGTGGAGATGAATGTAGGAGCTGAGAATTTCCAGAAATACTGTAAGAGATAATCAAGCTGAGAACCAAGGACCTTGCAGTCTTGGGTCCAGACAGACCTGTTTCCCCTTCAGCTGCCCATTGGATGACCCACAGCAAGGCACTTGACTTCCCTCTGGAAGTTTCTTATGTGGAGAATGGGGCAATTAGCATGTAAGGTTGTTGTGAAATAATACATGTTAATCCCTGGAATTGAGGAAAAAATACATATATGTATGCGTCTGGCTAAGATTCCAGTATGCATTCAAAGTCTGATTCCACGGTGTCCAATCAGAGAAAGTATAAGTTCCGTTTTCTTTGGACCAAAGGCTGGATGTTTAGAAGTTAGTTAAGATGGGAAGCTTAACCATTGGTTTAAGATGAAATGTCAGAAACTTGAGAAAAAGATGGTAAAATTTTCAATTGCTGCTGTAACAAATCACCACACATTCAGAGCTTAAATCCATCCCATTTATGATCTCACAGTTTCTGGGGGTGCAAAAATTGGGGGGATGTGGATCATTTGATTCTCTGCCTAGAGAATTACAAGGTCAAAGTCTAAGTGTCAGCAGGTGGTGTCCCTGTCTTGGGGCTGTAGGATAGAATATCATGAGGCTGTCATCAGGCTCATGCAAAGTTGTTGGCAAAATTCCTTGCTTCCAGTTGCAGAACGGAGGCAGCCACTTCTCTGCTGTCTGTCAGCCAAGGTCATTCTCAGTTTCCAGAGGCCACCTGCATTCCCTGGTTCATGGTCCCTTTCTAAGTCTGAAAGGGCCAGTTGAGTCCCCTTCTCCACTTGAGTCTTTCCGACTTCTCCTGCCTTATCTTTCTAACATGTCTTCTTCTGCATCTCTGCTCTACGCAGGTGAAAGCTTTGGTTTTCTCACATGATTAGACTGGTCCCATGAGAACAATAAAGAAAATTTTTTATATTTTAAGGCCAACTGATTAGTAACCTTAATTATATCTATAAATCCCCTTCCCAACAGTACTAAGATTAGAGTTTGTCTGAATGGGTGGGTATTTTAAGTACTGTCCACCAGAGTCTTATTCTAGATTCTGTGTGTGCACCTATGTGCGTGTGAGCATGCTTAACCTTTTAAGAAATTTAGCGTGAAGAATGTATTGAGAAGAGGGTGTTGATGACAAAGACACTTGGCCTTTGAGTATTGTTTCCACTGAACGGTGAGGTGGAATCCAGGTTGCAGCACATGAGTGAGAGGAACAGAGAGTTGGTTTCTAGCTTACTCACTAGAAAAAACTGGCAGTGAAATTAAGGAGAGGAAGGGAATGGTGTAGCAAAACCCAACGGATAAAGTCGGAGTAGAAGAAGACAAATCACTTTGGAGGAAAACACAGAATAAAGAGGTGATGTGCTATGAGAAGGTCCCTATGAAATGCTCAGTTATGTCAAGTTTTAAAATGTTCAATGACTATTATGTTCAGCTATGCAGGCTACCCAACCTGCAAATGATAGCGGCATCATGAAATCTGAGAAAACCAGGAGTAGAAACTTGGCTTTCATTGACAATGCATCTAAATCCATTCCACAAAGGTGGTCTAAAAATTACCATTAGAGATTTAGACCACCTAGAAACTTGGCAGCTAAGATTCAGGCAAATGCATGAGCTCAGCGTTGTGGTGGGCACCTGTAGTCCCACCTATTCAGAAGGCTGAGGCTCAAGGATCACCTGAACCCAAGTGTTTGATATTACTGAGACAATGAGGCTAGGCTGAGACCATGTCACTCTGGCCTGAGGCTACAAATTGAGGCTCTATCTTAAAAAAAGAAAGATTTAGACGAATGCACGTGATGTCATACTTAAAGCAGCAAGTTTTAACTTGAGCAACCGGCAAAGCACTTCTCATTCATTTCCACCTGCTTTATTTTGCCACCCCTTTAGTCCCTCTTCTCTTTATTCTGGTTGTTTTTTTACATGTTGAGCACATCAGCATTTGCTGTGATGACTTCTTCATTGTCATAGAATGTTTAGATAACTCATTTTATTTTTTCTCTTCCATTTCCCATAGATTTTCCCTTTGCTGGGGATAGAGGTGGAGGTGAGGTTAGCTAACCTCTTTCACAGGAACAACAGGGCTGGTCCACAGCACATCTGTAGGCTCTGCTCCCCACTGTACCCCCATTTAAAGGAAGCAGCAAGTAGTTACTTCCCCCTTCACTGTGGTCTCTCCTGAGCCCGGCCTGGGCAGAAGAGCTCCTAAACTTAGCAGTACCCAGACTCACTACTTCCTGTTAGAAAGTTCAGCTCAACTGAACAGCTATAAGTTACAGTTGAGAGATTAGATTTCCCTGGGAGTGTTCTAATGAAAACCTCCAAATCTCACATTTCAACATGGTCAGTGTCTGTGGAATACATGTTTCCATGTTTCTACTTCCAATGGTCAGTGTCTGTGGAATACATGTTTTTCCCCATCAGCTAACATGTAATCCAAATAGCATTGATTTTTGTATAAAATATTTAGAAATGTAATAGAAAATAAAGAGCTATGCATAGCGAGAGAGAATGTAGGTAAGCCAACCAGAGGAACGGACTGCTCTGTGGATGTGGGGGTGTGATGTGTATTTGCTGTGTTGGATGGTGTGTGTGATTTGCGTTTGTTGTATGTGTGAATGTGCACAGATATAAATTATCTTTATTGGATTAAAATAATTTCTACTAGTCCATTCATAGCTTTTCGGACATGTATCAGATTGTGATGATATTTGTTTATATTATTGAATTTCAACAGGATTTGGAAGGTGAAATTCTTACTTGGGATTTGATGGGGGAACATGAGTAGGTGAAAAACTCATTTCGTACACAGTTTACTGAGCTTGAATGAGAATCTAACGGCAAGAAGTGAAGGGCTGACACTTTCTCAGCAATCGACTATCTCTTGTAGACTTCCGCCTTCAGGAAAAGACTTTGTAGTCTAGAGATACTTGTTTATCCTTCCAGTAAGTATCATAATGTGATATTTAGAAAATAAACAACACTGACTTCAGAATTTATTCTTTTTTAAATTTCTTGTTCCATACTTAGGAAATCACCCATCCTGGTGCCTTATGTTCAAGTTATCCAGCTATCTTCAAGATGTCATGTGTATATTACCATTTTTAGCTTTAGTCTGGACTGTGGCTGAAATTGGGAAGTCTCTAAAGAAAAGCATTTATTCTTATAAAGACCATACTCTAAAACTCACACCTCTTCATCTAATCCTCAGAAACCAGGGAACAACAATGAAAATGACAACCACGAAAATACCATCTAGACTTAACGTTTCATGCAAATACATGAGCTGGATTGCTAATGCTCTTTAAAAAGTCATGCAGCTAATTCTTCACCAAGAATACAGGATTCATTTCCCATTAACAAATAATCAACTCTAAAGCAATGCAGTTTTCATTGTATTATTATTATTCCTCTAGCCTTTAAAGAAAATCAAAAGGAATTCCAGGCAAAAGCAGATTTCTTCCAGAAATGATCAGGTGAAGACACACAATGTCGCCCCCCAGAGGATGGTGAGGAATTCTAAATCAATGCTACTGTCATTTGTTATATAGAGATTGTGGCCCAATAGCCACAGGAGACACACGTTCCCCTAGAGACACAGGGGTTCTATTGCCTTGCTGGCTTAGATCCCACTTCAGCTTCCCACTGCTGGCAAAGGTAACTACACGTGGAGTTATTTCCTTTAAAATAAAACAAGCACCTCAAATTGCCCTCCTGTAGTCAATTCCAACAGCTAATTACCTTCCTTTCAACAGGATGTCACCTACTGTTTCATAATTACTGTGAAAATCACATTGTGCACAAGTTTTCAGGAGAGACCAGGCATGGTTTTTTAAATCGGTGAAGCCCCAGTGGAAAAGCTGGTTGATTTACAGAATGTGAGCATTACATGTGCTTTATTCTTGTGGCAGCAATTTTACTACAACACTCTCACCTAAGCAATTTTTAAGAAGGAAACAAATTGTCATGTATATGTTTAACCCTGAGCTTGAAAGGCAAGCAGATGGTCAGACAATAGTCTTGCTAGTGGCTCAGACTGTTAGACTAGGTGCGATCTCTGCAGCCTGGTCCTCCCCACAAACCACTCGTTCATGGCGCCGTAGTGCATAAAGGCCTCCACCAAGAGGAGGCAAGGCTAATACGATACTTTAATTTAAGCATTTAATGCCTTTCACTGTAGAAACTGGAGAATAATAGTGGCCTCTTGGTCTTTCAGTCAAGAGCTTCTTTGTGTTTTACAGAGAATTAATTGTTGGATTTCCCTTCTTTAGCTGTGGATACTGCAGTAAATTTTTGACCTTTTGATGTCCAGTAGCTTAAAGTCCCCAATTAAAGGACAAATTAGTCCCTGGTTGTCTGCTGGATCTCAGCAGGTAAACATGAACAGCTGAAAGAGCAGAGAAACAAGAACTGGATAGCTCAAACAAGGGGACCCAGCCCTGGTTTATGAGGGGAGGAAATTTGGAGAGGTGTGACTCTGCCTGCCCAGGGCCAGGCAGCAGCGATAAAACGAGGATTAGGACAGACTATACACAGTCCAGGCGGGGGGATGGAGGAACCCATGGAATCCACAGAAGGAGAAGAGGGCAGAAACTGAGCGAGAAAGGGAGAGTTTGGGCTGCAGAACTCAAACCCAAAGGGGAGCATTGTGCCGGTCAAGCTCCAGCAGGACTTCGTATAAACGCCGGGACTTGGGTCGCGGCCTGCACTACAGTAGAGTTTCAACAGCCACTGTCATAAGAATAATCCCAAGAGCAGAGGTTCTCCAGTGTGTGTAAGAATCACACGGAAGGTTGTTAAAAATACGAATTTCTGGGCCCTAGCAGGACCGTGGAAGGCTGGTGGGGGCTCAGTAGTCTGGCTTTGGAAAACAGAGCATCCAGGTGATTTCATCAGAGATGCTCTGCCGACCACATGAGAAACAGTGACTCAGAAACTGGTTCACGTAACAGTTTCCCTAGGCAGAAAGTCATGCAGCAGTGCCCTCTGGGCACCACCTCCCAGGGCTTGTTATCCCTACAACGGATTGAGGTCTCATTTACAAAATCAAATATTCTCTCTTCCTGAATGTCCTCCATCAGGAGGAATTAACTAACCAGGTGGCTCATGCTGCAGGTCCAGCACTAAAGCCAGACGTCCAACACTGTGCAGAATGCCCAGCCCAGCTCCCTCTTCCGCCTGCCCCACCCACCTTTGATTTCACATCCTTTCTTCTTCCTTGGCCATTTCTATGCTTGGACTTTTATGAACCTGGTCACGTTTGTCATGTCCTTTCAGATGTTGTCTAAATCAGGTGTTCTCAAACTCGGCTCTGTGACACCTTGGCCCAGATCATCTGCTGTGGTGGGGGTGGGGGTGTCCAGAGAGTTGCTGGACGTTCAGTGGCATTGCTGGTGGCCTCTCCCCCTAGATGCCAGTAGCTCCCCCTGACCCCCTTCTGTGCCCATCTGTGACAACCAACAGTGAACACTCTCAAACGGCCCCTGGGGAGGGAGGAGGGCAAAATCCCTTGCCCTGGTCTAATGCAGTGTTTCCTCAATGGCAGCTTTCAGGGCTGGGTTCTGGCTGATGATGGTGGCTTCTCATCAAATCAGGGTTAGCACCCCCAAAGCTGAGCCGACTTGGTTGGAAGAACCTCAGGTTCGGTCATCTTCAACTCACTGCCCTCTCTCACTTCTCCATTTGCTTCAAAATGCCAGTATTTGAATTAGTGTCTATGTGAGCCTAGGTTTCTGTTTCTATTCTAGGCTGTCTCTCTTAAAATGCAGCCATCACTTCACTTGCCTGGAAAAGATCCAAAGTCATTATAATCCTCAGTAGCCTGGAATGACACCTCGGAAGAGGCAACTGGTTACCTAGGCAAAGCCCCATGGAATTTGGCATTGAGATCCACATTTCAAGGATGCAGTTGGGAGTGTGCTGTTTGCCATTGTGGGGTAGACCATGGTGCTGGACTCAGAGGGTTTGCAATTGATTCCTGGCCTTTCCACTTGACTTGCTGGGTGCCTCTGGGCAACTAACCAAACCTCTCTGAACTTGAGTTTCATTTACAAAATGTGGATAACCATAGTAGCTACCTCATTGTGTGTTGTGAGGCTTAATAGGAAAGTATTTGCACATTGTTTAGTGCAGTGCCTGTGCTACGGTAAAATGGTCAGTAGGGGTTAGCTGTGCGTTTGTCTCTGAGGCATTTCTGTCCTGGAGGCGGTCTTAAGCTGAAATGCTACAGTGTGCATTGTGGGGGGTACAGGATGGCTCTAGCTTTTCATGCACTGAGCATTAGGAGGAGGAAGGGAGGGGTATACACTTGATCTTAGCCGAAAGGCTGAGAAGCGATGGGGAAGGGAGGGGTATAAAAAGGCACCAGCTGCTTTGAAAGAGGCAATGAAAGAGATAGGACCTTCCAAACATGCGGGGAGCGGCCAGCAGACCCTCTGGTTTCGATTTGGATAAACAGGTTCGCAGCTCCTCCCTCCCCGCACACTCATTCCTTCCACAACTGACCTCTTTGTGCTCATTGTGTCTGGCAACACTGCTTATTTCATTTTTAAATCCCCACTGTGCACAACTACAAAAGGTTCCAATTATCCTATTTCTGTCATCTCCCTACATCCCCCCCCAAAGACTCAAATGCCAAGGAAGTTAAGAAAGCCAAGTTTTAACCAATATCATATGCTTTTCTTTCTTTTTAAAAAAAGCTTTTCACGGTTACTTTTCAACCCAAGCAGGACTGTAAATTTCCAGAACAGTAAACAGTATCGTCTTTATGTCTCAACTTTGCTGGGTCCCCTACTGGCACACTGCAGATACCAACATTATAATGACCAAGTTGATGCTGTGCACAGGGAGAAAAGAGCAGTACACTTTCTTCCCCCACCCCCCGTCTTCCTTTCTACAACTTTCCAAGGCCACTGAAAAGTATTAACTCCCACTGCCAAGGAGATATTTAATCTGACTTTGCTCTCTTTTGCAAGGGTATCATAGATTGGGAAGGAGATCTGTTACTTAGATTGCATCAAAAGATCGTTGGCTACATTTAAAATTGGTATCGCTTTTGCTGAGGTTGGCATTAAGGAACATATTTCCAGAGACAGGTCTTGAATTTGTGTTCATTTCTTCTCTGTCAGGGCCGATAATTACTGAGTGAGGACTGCCATGGATAAGCTGTACTTTTTTTTTTTTTTCTTAAGCAGAGGGTTTGCAAGTGAGAAGAGCTTTCAGTGGCCTCAGGAGGACTACATTCAAGAATCCGTTCACTCACCGATGGGCTGAGTGACCTTGGGCAAAACTAACCCTTCTGGGCTTTTGTCCTGAAGACTTTTACATCTCTAAAAATCTAGCTTTTGGTGTTTTTAAACTTGTATCCTCCAGTTATCTTATGAACCTATGACTGGGCCGAGAAAATAAGCCTTTAGTCTTTTCTTTTTTAACATCAGTGCTAACTACAGAGGAAAGATGGTTTTAAATCAGAGCCCCTCTTTCTCCACCCTTAGTCCAGAAGGTACACCCCAAAGACGCAACCTGTCTCTCATTCCTCAGGCTCAGCTAGATTTCATTCAGAAGTAAACAGCTGTGCCTTCTCTCTAGATAACTTCACCCTTGACATGGTTTATAAACAGAGCATGGAAGAGAAATTTGGCACTGTTTTCACACCCACTTAATTTAATGATAATATCTTGGTTAAATGTAAATACTCAGCTTATTTTTTTTAATGTATCATTACTTTTGCCTTGAATATAGCTAGAAAGGAGAAGCCAACACTAGGAAACTAATCCTTTAAAAAATGCCCAGTGTCCCATTTTGTCCCACTTTGCTCTTTGGGCTGATGCCATGTGGCCACTGCCAAGGCTAAGTCTTTCTAGAAAAGCTCTGACATGTGGGTCTGACACGTACAGCTCTTTCTTCTTCCTGTGATCATTGTGCCTGGACGTTCCAATGGGAATCATCTCCACCTTCCAGCCTATCACACAAGGTGCTCTGATCTCACCCTGACCAGCTAGATGGGACTTTTCTCGGAACAGGAACCCTGAGAGGATGGACGTAAGGGGAGAAAACAGCTCTGACTTACACCAATGCCAGCGTGCTGTCACCGGTGTCCTGCTTCTTTCTGACGGAGGCCTGCTCTTCAGCTCTGTATCCTTTCTGACTGGCCACACCCCACCTGCACCCACACTCATTATTCCTCTTAACTCAGCTGAGGTCATTTTCTTTTTGCAACTTCTGTATTTGGATATACCTATTTGCAACCATTTGTTGGTTTACATTGTAAATGGGTAAAGATATTGTGCTAAGTATTTCGGCTAACCAGAAAAATAAAATAACTTTTTGCCTATACAGAGCTTAGAGGTGATGGTCTGGCAAGTGTTATGATGGAAAATTTGCATTAGAGAGAACAAAAACTCAAATAAATGAAAATCTTAAAATCTTTTCTTACATATGTTTTTCTCCAACAAAAAGCTCATTCCCTTTTCTTCCAAAAACATTTCAGGGGACTTTATCATCATGTTAATGACTTCATCATCTGCCTAAGCGTTAACACTGAGAACTTAGTATTCATTTTCAACTTTTCTTATCTCTTATGGGAATAACCATGACTTAATGATACAGATTGTATATTTTATTTTTTTGAATGTTAGTAGAGATGGCGGGGGTCTTGCTATGCTGCCTAGGCTGGTCTTGAACTCCTGGCCTCAAGCAATACTGCTGCCTTGCCTTCCAAAATGTGAGAATTACAGGTGTAAGCCATTGGGCCTAGCCTATGTATTTTCTTTTAATCACTCTTCCCATAGTAGCAGTTTTCCTTGGAAGACAGGTTTGATCATGTCATTCCTAACTCAGATGTTTTGAGTAGCATCCTCTCTCATCAATGTCAGCATTTCCCCAGCTATACTTCAGAGTTTCACTGTACGTTATTCAGGATTACAAATAAGAGATTTACAATGGTAACTGAACTTGAGAAGCAAGTGCTGGGTCAAACAGCGCTCCACCGGCCTTCTGGCTGCAGAATTCCTCGAGCTGTAGGTTCCCAATGTCACTGCAGATCTCTCAAGGGGTGTGTAGTGGACATTATTTTCACATTTTTTTTTTTTTGGCATAGCTTCTTTTTCTTAGGGGACACTTATTACTGTGTCACATAGTTTGGGAAATGGCCTCTGCACCTGTCACACAGAGCAAGAGATCTGATAAGACAGAATTTAAACTATTTTAGCAAAAGAAGATGAAAGAGGCACATTCTTCAGGGTAGTGAGGAATTTCAGGAGTTCATGGGATGAAATAGGGAAGTCTGAATGACAGCAGATGCCAGCGTGTCTTGGTGCTAACACGAGCAGCTGAGGGCAGAGTGGCACACTGTCAGGCTTCAGGGGGAGACCTCTGTACCTTTTCCAGGGTGAACCCCGTCAATCACCCATCTCTCCCAGGAGGGATTCTCCATAGCAGTATCACAAGACACCTGTACACATCAGTTAGGGAAATACATAAATACTCTAAGGGATTGGCTCAGACTGGACAGAAGGTGACATCCACTTAGGTATGTGGCTTTGGGTTTCTCAGACCTCTGTGAAACCTCAGGATGAGCCATGGACAGATTTTCATGCTTGTATAGTGAGCACTAAATAAGCCCTGTAGTCAGCATGGAACAGAATTCATGACCTAGTTCAGGGGAGAGTACGGACCATCAGAGTCCACTCTCCAAACCCGCACTTCCATCCCAGTAGAATCTCCGCTCTGGTTAGTAAACAGATTTCTAAAAGGATTTGTTGCTTTTGATACATTAGTATCCACATCTTCTACTTGTATTATGTTGCTGACAATTAAATTCAGTACCAGAAATGACTATAATCACCTTTTATTGTTTTATATTCAAGAACATAGCCTGAATTTACTCAATTACACCTGTGGAAATCTTTCTGAATTAGGAGTCAGAACGCACTTTTCTAGAAGTTAAAATACATTTCCCACTCGTCTCAGCCAAACATATTGAGATGCATTGTAGGTACTATAGTTCTCACCGACTCCTTAAAGTTGGAGAACTGAGACAAAGTGAAACTCTAATGAAAAATTTAAAAAAAGTGACTATCAAACAGCGTAGGGTTCAATAGTTGTAGTTTTTCTGCCAAGAATGCCTTAAAATATTTGAATTTTTTTGCCAGCTTTTAAAAATTGAGAGATTTTCACATTCAAATCCCTGGTTACTAGCTTGCTTTGGAAAATTGAAGATCAGATACTACTGATCCCACTTTCTGACATGGAAACTATTGCCCTGTCTGAGCAGTGGGCACAGACCTTCATGGGCCTACTCGACCTAGTTTGTATCCTGCCTGCCACTTTCATTTGTCTCTTTGTCTAGCTCGCCTCACTCACTCCCTTCATGCCCTACAGATGTTTGAGTTTGAGATTCTTAACTTAAAGTCACACTTCAGATCCTGTCTTTTGGTAAAACTATTGTAACTGGGATGACCGTCTAAGCCTCCACTCATGCGCACACACACACATACACACATGCAGCTAAACCTACAGTTAAAAGTGATGGGCCAGAGGAGAGCAATAATACAATACTATCAGCTGTAGACAGAGAAGAAATGAAATACAGTAGTTGGAATCTCACAAAGTCTGATGGAAGGAAGGACGGAAGGAAGGGAGGAAGGGAGAGAGGAAATTATGTGGTTCTCAAACACAGATATTAAACGGGAAAGTTGTTAAAATACTGATGCCCAGATCTCAATACCTAGATTATGTGAATCAAGACCTGTAGAGGTGGGGACTGTGACATTCCTGGCCATAGCAAGCCCCTCCTGGGGTCTCTGTGATAGGGACCTCTTTTCCAAGCTATTTCTAAAGTAATATCAACCATGTGGGTTTCTTGAGACCCACCTTCCCCAGATATTTTGCTGACTGTTCCAGTAGACAAGTAAACTTGTCCCCTTCATTAGACAAAAAAACCTAACAACAGCTATTGCGAATATATTTGCAGTTAATACAGGTCTATAGTAGACCAGTCTACTTGTGAGGATTCCCTGAATATGCTAATATTTTGAGTGTGGTAATAAAATTGTGTTTCTGTTCTCACATGTTTAACCAGAGTGTCATCTCCTTAAATGCATGGGACAAGAGAGTATTTCTTTTATAAAGTCATAGAAAGCAGGGTATTACACTAAATTTATTTCTTTTTTTTGAGACAGAGTCTTAAGCTGTTGCCCTGGGTAGAGTGCTACGGCATTATAGCTCACAGCAACATCCAATTCTTGGGCTCAAGCTATCCTCTTGCCTCAGTTTTTCTATTTTTAGTAGAGAAGGGGTTCTCACTTTTGCTCAATCTGGTCTCAAACTCATGAGCTCAAGCAATCCACCCGCCTCAGCCTCCGAGAGTGCTAGGATTACAGATGTGAGCCACCGCCCCCAGCACTCCAGTAAATTTCTTCTTTAATTTTTAAAAATAAAAACCATTTTCTCACAAGAGCTGCAGAGTCAGCTCATATGAATTGGTGTGGCAATTAATGGTGCAGTTCTTCATGTTAATTATGAAAATATGATGTTAAGCATAACCTCTAAGAGGTGATATTTGTTTCAAGGATGAAATAAACAATTTTTCAAGAGCCAGTTTTGTATTAAGAATGAGAAAAGGATGATCAGAGCTTTAACATGCAGTGATACTTATGGTAACATTACCAAGTTATCCATAAGTTGGAAATGATCCCCACGTACATTTTTAAAAATGTGCTTGAGTTTATCATTTTCATTTTTTTCCATAAAATATGGACAACAAATTATAAATGATCTCTAAAACACCTGGCTCTAAAAGCCTAGTATGTTATGAAAGTACAAAATATTAAGAAATATTTTTATTTCTTCTCTACATTTATCCTTGCAAAGCTAAAGGAACACTATTCTCCTTTCTTCATATGTAGTCCTTCCACTGGTGACAAGATGGGAATGATGATGAAAGACTACAAATGTCTTATGAATAATTACTTTATGGAAGTATTTCCAGACATACTATGGCTGCATTTTTTGTTTTTAAACTTTGAAAAGTGGTCAAGAGAGGATCTGGTCATAGATCACAATGGATAGCAACTGTACAGCCATATCATAGCAACTGCACAGCTGTATCGTAGCAACTGCACAGCTATATCGTAGCAACTGCAGAGCTGTACCACAGCAACTGCACAGCTGTATCATAGCAACTGCTGAGCTGTATAATAGCAACTGTACAGCTGTATCATAGCAACTGCACAGCTATAGGGTAGCAACTGCACAGCTATATCGTAGCAACTGTAGAGCTGTACCACAGCAACTGCACAGCTGTATTGTAGCAACTACAGAGCTGTACCATAGGAACTGCACAGCTGTATCATAGCAACTGTACAGCTATATGGTAGCAACTGCAGAGCTGTATCATAGCAACTGTACAGCTGTATCATAGCAACTGCACAGCTGTATGGTAGCAACTGCAGAGCTGTATCATAGCAACTGTACAGTTGTATCATAGCAACCGCACAGCTGTATGGTAGCAACTGTACAGCTGTATTGTAGCAACTGCACAGCTATATCATAGCAACTGCAGAGCTGTACCACAGCAACTGCAGAGCTGTATCATAGCAACTGCACAGCTGTATCATCGCAACTGCACAGCTGTATTGTAGCAACTGCAGAGCTGAATCATAGCAACTGCACAGCTATATGGTAGCAACTGCAGAGCTGTATGATAGCAACTGCACAGCTGTATTGTAGCAACTGCACAACTGTATCATAGCAATTGCAGAACTGTATCATAGCAACTGCACACCTGATTGTAGCAACTGCAGAGCTATATCATAGCAACTGCTGAGCTGTATTGTAGCTATTGTAGAGCTATATCGTAACAACTGCACAGCTGTATTGTAGCTACGGTAGAGCTGTATCATAGCAACTGCACAGCTATAACAGTATTTCTCCTACTAATGTCAGAGGAGATGATTTAGTGATGGATTAATCCTAGAAAGCTTCCCACCTAGTCACCAATGCCATTTATTTCTTGCTACTCCATCATTTTCACGTCAGGGTTCTCATGCTGGGATGGGTGATGGCAATTGAGTCGCACCTCAGTGCACCTAACCAATCTTTGACTCAAGTACCTTTCCGGCTTCTTTGTTCTCATTCTCACCACTAAACCACATGACTTTAGCCCATCCTAGGAGTATAATCCCAATATGATGATTTGTTGCTGAGATCTTTTGTAGTACATGGCAAATGCTTTACAGCTTAGCGTCACTGTTCCAATAGTGAGTTGGATGGTACATCAAATTCTGCCTGTTGTAAGAAAAAAAATGCATGACAAATGTACATGACCATGAAATAGATGAAGAATGTCAGTGAGAACCTGACAGTGCCCCTGACTTTTTGTCAATGTGAAAGACAACTAATGGAAAATTTCAAGTTAGTGTAAGTGTAGAACAGGACCTTTTAATTTCAGTAACAACGCCAGCAGAAGCAAATAAATAAATAAATAAATAAATAAAATAACTCAACAGGAGGGCTGAGAAGGGGGAACGTCAAAGTTACAATGAATATAATGAATATCTGAAATTCTCCAGTGAAGTGTGCAGCCCATTTTTCTCAAATTGCTTTTATAAATAGTTAACAGTGAACACTATCAATTTCCCAGGCTTAGATGTAAGCCTCTTGGAATAAAATTTAATAAGATTGGACTTACTTGTAGGAAAAGAACGATTTGGCTCTGAAGGTATCTGTCTCTCTTTCTTTCCAAACAATATGTGTTTGATAATGCCTGGAAAGAAAGGCTTAATGTGCAAATAATAGTGGGGTGATTATGTAATCACATCCATTGCAGAACACAGCAAAATACAGCAGAGAAGGTTCATGAGGGAGGAGGCACTTGAGATGCATGTTTGGAGCTGTGGGATCCAATTCCATGAGTTCCAGGGACATAAAGACTCTTTGGGCTGGAATCATTGTGCTTTTCCAATTTGTTTAGAAATTTATATTTTTACAAAAAAGCTCTTTTCTATATATTACATTTTCAAAATATTTATTTAAAATTTCACATTTGAAAGGGAAGCTAAAATGCATGGAGTAGAGGGCGACTACATGGGAAACTTCTTGGTGAGTTTTTCCTGCTAACATTTAGATGAGTGTTTGTGCTTAGATGAATGTAATAAAAAACAAGTCCTAGAATTTACAGTGAATTATAACAACTATTTCAACAATAAGTTGCTATGATAGTAAAATATGATAGCCAGTCAAAATTTAATGTGTTGTTCATTTTCTAAATGCCAACAAATCTTTAGCTTGATGTTAAAACAACAAACCTCTTTGAAATGGATTCCACCTTATTCATTAGTAATTCCTTATTGAAGGCTAATTTATGAACCTTAGGAATGGGCCAGAAATAAAATCATGATTTTTCCACACAATTTTAAGTACTGGTCTTTAAATATTTCTAAGAAAAGATGATTACTGATCTTGAATGTCATAAAGTTTACTTTTTTCCTTTTGGCAATATGCCCTCAAAGTTACAGAAATCTCTCCGCCCATGCACACTTTTTTCCTTTTTCTTTTCCCTTCAACCATTCTGTTTTCAGACAGGGAGAACATCTCTGTTACACAAACCCATATTTCAAGGATATGAGATTAGGAGAGGGAATGATTCAGGATGGCTAGGGGTAGAGACACAGGTTAAGGCGATGCCCACTGTATTACCCAGCTATTTCTAGCATCTGTGTCCATGGGAAAAATGCTTCTCCTTGATGGTTTATGTCAATATCACCACAGCAGATAAGTGAAACTCTTTTGAAGGAAGGCAAGTGCTCTTACTGATCCACTTTTTAATTACTTTCAAAGATATTAGTAATTAATAGGGTTGATTTTAGAGAACAATTATATTCTTTATTTGATGATGCACTTTTTCAAATAACAATCATTCAACTTTTTATGTGGATGGAATAAATAGGCTATTCCTTGGGGAGTACTTTAACTTCACATTGTGTGAAAAGTTCACGGAGGTTTGGTGATAATCCTGAAAGGGTCTAAATTTCTTGTTGTGTCCAAGAGGGAGCAGTGCTGGGCATGCAGGAAACATTAAGGACACTGATGGCAGCCATTATTGGGGACTATTTATGGTCAGTTCAGGCATTCCTGGGTATTATTTATGGTGAGGTCAATGTCCAGGTGAATCGCAGACCCAAGACTGTCTGCACTTAACTCTTCTGTCCTCATCTCTTGGTATGATTCTGTATATAATCCATAATCCAACCCTTCTTGGATAGATTTTTGTCTTTCTTATCTCTACTGAAATCTGATGGCACTTTCTTTGTGCTTCTCTTGTGAAAATTACCCTTTTTTCTGCTTTAGAAAGTATTCACCTAAAACAGGCCAATTGCCTTAATACTGTGACATCTTAGCTACACAGCTAGTCACCTAATTGCCATTCTATCCTTTAGAGAGCTAGATTTCAGAACTTGGATAGAGCTGGTGCTCCACAATTATAATAATTTAACTGGCTTCCCTAAGCCAGCATATTCAACTCTATACAGCATATTCAACTCTAAAACCTCAAATACTGTTTCTTGAGAATTTATTTGAATGTTCAAAGAAGAAGCTTGAATTGTCCCATTTTTGTAGAAGGGGTCAGAAGGCATCATCGCAAACGTTTTGTTTTTCTCCTTATAGGATTACTTTCAGGGAAATAAATTATGATTCAGTGATGTGTCTCATATAAAAAATACTTTTTGAAGAGCCATGTTTAAGTGCCAAGCAAAATGCTACATTTGGAAGTTGGAATGTATTATTAATCACATTTCTGTAAATACTTACTATCTATAGCAGAATTGAACTAATTGATTAATGTTACTCTGTAAAAATGCAAGTAGGCACAACAGACTCTCAGACGCCTTCAGATATTTGGTAAACATTATAAAGTGCTCAGCCTGTATATATGAAGTAGATGATATATAATTCCACTCTCAGCCTCCAAATTGTTTTGAAAGACTTTCTGAGGTCTTGCATATTCTTGATACCCCAACAGTACGTGAGACTAGAAAAGCGTAGCTGAGTGGTGACAGGTGCAGCCCTCTGTCTCTGCCTTCCCCTCACTATAGGGAGAGAACTGTATTTGATAGAACCCTGGCTTCTCTGCATTAGCATGCTGGAACACATGCTGTTTTGAATACACAAAGAACCATCACCAAACACCGTGTGGTCTGTTGAGCTTTATGTAATACTGACTTTCTGCTTGTATGCAACTGTAAATTCCACAATGTAATTCCCAGAGCAACAAAGGGAGCTGTGTTCTTTACCACTAATTCCTAGAACTCTTCAGTCTTTATTTTCTCCTTCTGGAAGTCAGGAAGATTTCTACTTCTGACATGGGAATCTTATAACTGATCACACGGTCCTTAAATCTGAATATTTTTCACACAATATCCCAGAGAGGAGAAAAAATCTCATGTTAAAATGCAGAAAAAAACGCTAAGAGTGACAGAGTGTAATAGTCTAAATAAGTTTCTCTGGGCCGAGAACTTTGCACTTGTTGGCTTTATGACTGATTATATTTTGTGTGTATTGAGGCTGTTAACAAACATGGATAAACCATTTGACACCAGCTCACTCATATTTAAGCAGATATTTAGGTTTTAAAAAGTAGAGGCAGGCTCAGTGCCTATAGCACAGTGGTTACAGTGCCAGCCACATGCACCGAGGCTAGTGGGTTCAAGCCCTTCCCAGGCCAGCTAAACAACAATGACAATTGCAACAGCAACAAAAAATAGCCGGCTACTCTAGAGTAGCCACCTATAGTCCCAGCTACTCGGGAGGCTGGGGCAAGAGAATTGCTTAAGCCCAAGAGTTTGAGGTTACTGTGAACTGTGACACCATGGCACTCTACCGAGGGTGACATAGTGGAACTCTGTCTTAAAAAAAAAATTTTAAATAAATAAAGTAGAGGCTCCCATTTAACCTTGTCGGTGCTGAAAGAGTTAAGAGTTACACACATCTTTGGAAACCCCACAGGTCTAAAATACTGCCTGTGCTTAAAACAACTAAGAGCTCCTAGGAAATGATCCTACCCACTGGGCGTGGGACATCAGGATCAAACAGGAAGAGTCCACCTCCCTCTAGTCTTCCTAAGGATTAAGAAGTTGCCTCCACATGGCTTGGTGAACTCCATAATAAGTAAAAATTTCAGTTTTGCCTCCTGATGGCGCTGGGTAGGTCATATCTAAAATAACATTTCACAATCAGTCTGAAGTTTCCATTTTATTTGGTGACTATGACAAAAAGTATGTCACATCAGTGACAATAAGGGGTCTCCCTACCCAATTATAGTAGGAAATCAAGCCCCCAACTGGCTCTGTGTCCGTGTGGACCCCATCACTGATCACGCTGGATTTTGTTACTGAAAAGACCTTCTCCTCCTGAGTCACATGCGAAGAGTCATGTATATTTACTCTGTGAAAGAAAAAGCAAACACACCCTACACATCATAGCTACTGATAATGGTTATCTTCAGGGATCTGAGGAAAGTGTGGGACTCTATGGAGGAGAATGAAGAAAAATGACCTCAGATGCTTTCGCTTTTTATCTTGTCCCAATACGGAGCATTTACATTTTTTCACAGAGCATATACTCCTTGTACAATTTAAAAAAATAGACAAAAGACAATGGAGAGGCTTTATCCTGTCTGGGTTTTTTACGCTTCTGCAACTGTGGTTTTTCAATGCCTATTTATGGCAGGTCCTGGGAAAGCATCTAAATGGAAATCACCAGCTGCATTTTGAAGTCAGATATCTAAATCTAAACTTCTGCATGTGGAGTGAGGTTACCACGGGGTTGAATTAGCACCGGGATGAGGGACGTGAAGGGAAGTCCTTGCTGGGGAATCAAGGACGTGTGACGATGGCCAGGAGAGAGCCGAGGGAAAACGATACGCTCAGTGAAATTCCCACGTGGTATTTAAAAAAGAGCGCCAGAAAATAACCGCTGGGAACTCAGAACAGCTCAAGCTTTTGATTCACAAAACCACACGGAATATGAATTTCAGCACGAGAAAATCCCAGGCAAGACGGGAGCTGGAGTTGAGGGAGCACTTCGCTGCCAGGAGGAGATTTCAGGGCAGGTGTGAGCCCCAAGCTCAACTCCACCCAGCCGTTCTCATCTTCTGTCACACCCCCACCCCCAACCCCCATGCCCGACTTCTCAAGTATGATGTGAACTGGCTTCTTTTCATCCACTTGGCATTGAGCATTTGGGGTCTGCAATTCTCTATAAAATGGTGACAGTTTGCTATTTACTACTACATGGTGAGTGATTAAGTGAGATGGTATCTGCTAGGATTTATAAATTCTAAATCAAAAAGTTTTCTTTCATTGCCTTTACCTTCTGAAGGTTCTAAAATTGGCTAACTAAGCTGATAGGTTACTTTTCCCATACATACTCTGTTTAAAAGTCTGTTTAGTAGGCTTATGAATATAACGTCAAAGCCAAGTCTTTCTCTGACTCCACAGCTACTTGGCAAGTGCACAAGGCACCATTTGTGGTGCATTTATGGATATAAACAGGACTAATTTTTAAAGGCAACATAGGTTTGAAAGTTTCTTTAACTGACTATGAAACAAACAACCACAGAAAGACAGACGCATGCACGTGGAACTATCACACAAACTTCAACCCAACAGGCAGAACTCACAGCAGGGCTTGTAATCCAGGCAGTAAGGGCTGCAGAGAGGCACAGCGTCTTTGGAAAACCCCAGGGAAAAGCTGTCGATCTGTGATTTCTCTACTTCTTGGTGGTCTCGGTTTGAGATTGGGCTCTTTGCTTTGCCAAGGAAATTTTCAAATGTGCAGTTGTGTGAAAAATGTGAAAGAGCCACAATCCTCTCTTGCCTGGCAGTCACAGGTTTCTCATGGTACTTTTCAGTTACTCAGGGATGACATCACCCACTGTCCCATTCTCCTTTCTCTCCCCATCCCTACAGAAGTCATCTCTAGTCTTGACGGTCTCTAATGACCTCAATCTTATCTGTAGCAAAATGCCCTTTCCCTAAGAATAGACACTAAAAGCTTCTGAAGGTGGACTTAGGTAACTCCAAAGGACCTTACTGTTTTGTGATAAATTTATAATTTCTTTTTTGTTATAGCGGTGCAAAAAAAGACACATTTGCATTTTGAGTCGTCACTTCTTTGCAAACCCACTTTCAAGACTGTTCCCTGGTTCCTTTGCCTGTCAATCAAATGTCTGACATGTCCAATGTCTCATGTTGACCCCTGAAGATGCGACACTGCCCTGGATCATTAACCATGGATTTGCCACGCTTCTCTCAACTTCCAGAGCTACGTGAAAGAAATGGGTGCACACGATAAATCTCAAAAGCCATCAGCATTCTTTTTCAGTAGCATGGACAAAATGGGACAAAATGGTAGCCACTGTGAAAGAACAGACCTCTTTAAGGAAATAAAGACCGGAGTGGAGGAATGATACAGGATGAAGGTCACACTGTTTTGGAGTGGTGCAAAAGCAGACTGGTTTTAAAGCAAACCTTGGTAAGTCCTATTGAACAACCACAAGTGGCTCTGGTTTCACATTCCGATTCTCTCGCTGCTCAGTGAGCCCTCCATCCTTGCCCACAAGCAAGCCTTCTTCATCCTTGGTCCCTGCCTCTGCCTGTTGGTCCCCTCCAATGGTATTCTTCCAATGGCTTTCAGTTGGGAAATGTCTGATTCACTGCCTTTTTCACTGTGTCCCTTTTTTGAATAACATCGGTTTACTAGGCGAATCTCCTACTTTATAGTCTAGTTTCCTTATCAGTGGAAAACTGAGGCACAGCCACATGTACCAAAATCTGTCCTTAAAATTAACCCAGAATGATAAACACAGTATGTTTTTGCTTATAGAAGTCTTTACTATAATTTTTGTGATGCAGGTGGGTGGCGGGTGTTTTTCTTTATTTTATGGATAAAAAGGAAATGTAATCTTAAATGAGGAAAGTGCCGAATGCTCTTCCTCAGTTTTCCTTGAGGTCATCAATTGCATTGTGAGGAATCACTACCAGGCTGTATTCAGGACGCCGAGGTTCAGAGAACTCAAGGAATTATTCCAAACTCTTATATTTCTCTAGTGGCACAACAAGGTCGATACCCATATCCAGGTTTTGTCATCATACCGTTCTGTTTCTGTTACAGAACAGCATCTGGAATTCAGTGTTCTGTAAACTGACAGAGATGTCTGTTCTGAAAATGAACCCTTTAATCTGAAGAGATTATATAAGGTGATCTTTTTCCCCCCTTTGGTGCATCTGCACGGCACCCAGGCACCCCCATAGTTGCATCTGTATCTCTGCAAATCTGCTTTCTCATTGGTTACTTTACAAATTAACTTGTCTCACTATCTTTGTATTTAAACCTTAAAGAAAAAGTCAAGAAACTAGTTTGAAGCCAGAGTCTTTTGTAAAAAATAAAATGATGGGATTGGCTTTGATCTCTGAATGGATTTATTCCTCTAAGAAAATGAGAACCTAGAATGATGTGCTATGCTGTGGGCGCGATTATTTTGCAGTTAGCATTTATGCAGTTTCACGTAGGATTGAGCACAACTTTGAAACTAACTCATTACCTCCAGATTAAGAGAAGGAAATTGCTTGCAGTTAAGAAGAGTATGGTCTCATCACTTTGAGACCTGAACAAATACCCTTGTTCTGCCACCAACTTTTACAAAAGCCACAGAAATATCAGTTTGTGTCTCGGGCCCTGGATTTTGCCTTTCAAAGAGATAATTGGATTCTATAATCCCCAATTCTTAACATTTTATGGCTTTATATAATGTATATTGAAAACTTTGTATTTTTGAGAAAAACACCAAACCCTCTACAATACTGGATGAGTATTGAACAGATAAATGCCACTGCAAGATATCCTAGGCCCGGGTCCACAGAGATAGGGATGGTAGGAAGGTACAGTGGAGAGAGGGGCACTGGTTTTCATGGAGGAGGGGAGGTGAGTGGAGTGGGACCGGTGGGTGTGGCCAGGTTACAGGAGGGGAGGGGAAAGTGATTGAAATGAGAAGTGGGCGTGGCCGCTGGAGAGGTCGTAGGTGGAGGGGTGGTGGGGGCCAGCTTGGTTGCTCTGCAGCAGGGAAGGGAGGTGGGTGCAGGGAAGGAGGTGGGTGTGGCTGGGTTGGAGGGAGGTTGGCAGGTAGAGGTTTGCCAAGATCCACATTGTTTGGGTAACTTTGGATGAATTTAGTAACCGCTGTACCTGCACTGTGCAATACAGCAGTCACTAGTCATAGGTGGCCATTAAACATTTGAAATGTGGTTAGAGTAACCAAGGAACTAAGCTTCTAAGTTTGTTTTACCTTAGTTAATTTTTATTTAACTTTTAAGAACCAGTTCTTGAAAAAATATTTAACAAGTTTTGGAAAAACGTAGGTATGTGAGTTCACTCTTTCAAGTACAAATTTTATAAAATCTAAATATCAAACAGATATTGTGATTACGAACTTACAGAGGGGGCTGCCGGGTTATGCTGTATGGTACACCTCTTGGGGGTAGGATACAACTGTAAGAGAGACGTTACCTAACAAATGCAAACAGTGTAACCTAATTCTTTGTACCGTCTATGAACCTGAAACCATAAAATAAAATATAAACAAAAAATCTTAGTATCCAAATTGAAATGTGTTGTAAGTATAGATATCCATAGAATGTTGAAGATGTGGTATGAAAAAAAATGTGAAATACTGTATCTTAATCATTTTAATATTGACTACATTGCCAAAATGAGAGTAGTTTGGATAGTACAGGGTAAAGTAAAATATATTAGGAAAAGTTAATTACATCTTTTCCTTAACCTTTTAAAAATATGGCTTCTAGAAAGTTTAAAATCACATATGTGACTCAGATTATATTTCAGTCAGTCAAAGCTTCTCTGTATGCTTTAATTTTTTCCTCAGTGACATGAGAAGAACAGCAACTTCTCCCAGGGGTTGTTGTGGTAAAAAAAGAAGATTTAACCCATGCAAAGTTCTTAGCAAAGTGCCTGCTAAGTTGCCGGGAGCACTCACTAAAGAGCTATTATTTTTCAACATTATTTCCATCTTTACTTTCTCCAATTTATAAAGCGGAATTTTAAGATAATCTGGGGGTTACTCAACCAGCTCTCATAAAGTATATAAAAACAAAAAAGGGATTAAACAGTGACACCACTATCAGGAGTGCTGATAATTTACAAAATGAATCCATTTTCTTGCCACCTCACAGATTCCTACTTTATATGTTTATGGTCCACAAGATGTGGCCTACATCATTCATATGTCACACCTTTTATTGAGTACCTATTTCTAGAGAAATTGATATTCCATAATTTTGAATTCTTAAGTTTCTTCATGGTTACAAACCTGTGAAAATCTACTCACATCAGAAAACACTGAAATAACTTTAAAGCTATGTAAGTTTTCAAAAGTCAAATAAAGTTAAATAAGATACAATCAATTCTCCATTTCTAAATTAATAATTTCAATTGTATCTACTAAATTTAAAATACATTTCCCTCTCTCATCTGATTTTCTACTTTATTACTGTGGTGGTTTTAAATTTTAAATGTTTCTTTAATATTATGTATATTTTTCCTTTGTTTCTTATATTTTCCAAATTAGGCATAATTTGGAGAACTGGAAAGATGTGATATTCCTTTAATAAGCTATGAAAGGAAAACAAGAAGAAACTAAAAGTTAAATTTCAGAAGATTGGAAATCAGTAGATAACACAGAAAAGAAACTCAAATGAACTTTTTGAATACTCTTTTTGTATCAATAAGAACCCTTGAATTTCCACTTCCCCATATTCTATGAGGCATAAACTGTCTATTTAGCAGTTCAATTCATTTCTCTAACCTATTTAAAGTAAATTAAATCTGTACATTTTCATAATTTCAATGAGACAACAAAATCAATAATAATATCAATAGCTAAACCTTAGTGCATTGTTACCAAGTGCCAGGCTATTACAGTTACAGGTCGGTTACTCGTATTTACCCATTGAAACCTTAAAATAACCCTACAAGATACTGTGGTAGACAGAATAGTAGTCCTTTAACAATGTGACATTCTAATCCCCAGAAACAGTGCCTATGTTATTCACATGGCAAGGGTGAATTAAGGTTGTAGATGAAATTAACCCGGAGACAGGAAGAATATCCCAAATCCTCCAGGGATCCAATGTAGTCACCAGGGTTCTTACAAAGGAGGACGGAATCGCACCTGTAACCCTAGCACTCTGGGAGGCTGAGGCTTGTGGATTTCTTCACCTCAGGAGTTCGAGACCAGCCCAAGCAAGAATGAGACACTGTTTCCACTTAAAAATAGGAAAAAAAAAAAAAAACCTAGGTGGGCGTGGTGGCACACTCATGTAGTTCCAGCTACTCAGGAGGTGGAGACAAGAGGATCACTTGAACCCAGGAGTTTGAGGTTGCCGTGACCTATGACACCACAGGACTCTACCCAAGGTGACAGAGTGAGACTCGGTCTCAAAAAACAAAAGAGAGAGAATGGTAGAAAAGTCAAATTCAGAAAGACGTTTGAAGATGCCACACTCTTGGCTTTGACGATGAAATAGGGCTACAAACCAAGGAACAGCCTCTAGAAGCTGGAAAAGCAAAGAAAATAAAATTCTCCCCTGGAGCCTCTGTAAAAGAATGCAGTTCTGGCTCGGTGCCTGTGGCTCAAGCGGCTAAGGTGCCAGCCACATAAACCTGAGCTAGAGGGTTCCAATGCAGCCTGTGTCCGCCAAACAACAATGACGGCTGCAACAAAAAAATGGCCAGGCGTTGTGGCAGGTGCCTGTAGTCCCAGTTACTTGAGAGGCTGAGGCAAGAGACTTGCTTGAGCCCAGCAGTTAGAGGTTGCTATGAACTGTGATGCCACGGCATTCTACCTAGGGTGACAGCTTGAGGCTCTCTCTCTCTAAAAAAGAAAAAAAAGAAATGCAGTTCTGTCACTTTAGTCCAGTGGGATCCCCTTGGATTTCTAACCTCCAGAAATGTAAGATAATAAATGGGTGTTATTTGAACTGTACAATAAAATGCATGTTGTTTAAAACTAAGCTTGTGGCCATTTGTTATAGCAGCAGCAGGAAACTGATACAAATATGCATCATCATTATCCTCATTACACACACAGAGAGCCAAGGCATAGAACTATAAATAATTGACCCAGAGGTCACACAGCTAGCAAGGGCAAGGGCTTTGTCAGGGGCTCAGACCAGCACACTCTCACTGTTACCATGTGGCAACACAATAAAATCAGGACTGGCACGTGGCATTTTGTCGTGTGTTTTTTCTCCCAAGTGTTGTTCTCTTTCTTCTTAGCACCTATTCATTCTTTTGGTCTCAACTCCAGTGCCACTGCCCCAGGGTAGGTCTTCCCTGAATGCTTTGATGGTGCTGGATGCTCAGTGGTTCTGGTGTGAAGGTAGAATATGCCTCACGTCGAGGCGCTTATCATGTTACAATTTTACATTTGAATGAGTCCTGCCTCCTAACTATAAATCTAACTATAGACTGCACGAGAGTGGGGCAGAGGCTAGTGGCCTCTGTGCTTGTCAAATGCAAGATGTTGTCTCTAGGGCAGCACCTGTGGCTCAGTCAGTAGGGGGCTGGCCCCGTATACCCAGGTTCAAACCTAGCCCCCGCCAAACTGCAACAACAACAATGAAATAGCTGGGCATTGTGGAGGATGCCTGTAGTTCCAGCTACTTGGGAGGCTGAGGCAAGAGAATCGCCTAAGCCCAGGAATTGGTGGTTGTTGTGAGTTGTATGATGCCAAGGCACTCTACCGAGGACCATAAAGTGAGACTCTGTCTCTACAGAAAAAAAAAAAAAAGATGTTGTCTCTAGCAGTCTATTGAATTTCTAATGTTTAGACAATCTAACTATGAAGATTCCTTGCATACATATTGAATTTGTTGGGCATGGTATTAAGAAATAAAACGCATTCTAGTAAAATAAAGTAGATTTAGGGAAACGAATTTGGAAAAATTTCTAAACTTTAGTCCCTAAGTAAAGTGTCTCCATGAAAATGAAATCTAAGAGAATAAAACAGCTATCCAGAAGACACTTGTTGAAGCATGTCAGGAATACTGTATTTATATTTGGTTTGCCAAAAGATACACGTTATTCTCATTTTCACAAGATATTATTATATTGAAGCCTGGTGTTTGGGGATAATCCTAAAACCCACTCTTCTGTAAAGCAACGAAACAAACAAAGAAAAATAAGCATAACAGTTTTCTATGTGTTCAAGTCCATAGTTTTTCCTTTTCCCCTCTCCCTCTCTTTTGAGACAGGGTCTTGCTCTGTTGCCCAGGCTGGAGTGAAGTGGTGAGATCACTGCTCACTGTAGCTTCAAACTCCTAAACTCAAGTGGTCCCCCTGCCTTAGCCTGCCATGTTGTTAGGAGGAGAGATTCACACCACTGTGGCTGCCTAAATTTTTGATTTTTTTTTTTTTTTGGTAGAGATGGCATCTCGCTATTCTGCCCAGGAATCCATACTTTTCCTAGCCATATGCTATGTGTTTTTATGTGGTAATATAACCTTTTTTATCTTCATACTATGGCCTCACCCCAAACACTTGTATTTACTAAAGGTAGAATGTCCTACATATTTTTTCATACATATTTATCTGTATCAATGTCTGTATATAATTGAGTTTGCTCATCATACTCGGTGTAAGTTTCTGTTCCCCCTTGACATACACAACACCTGATTTTCTGCTTTATTATTGTGTTGATTTTATTAGACTTTCTTTGATTTTTTTTCTTTGTTGCTTATCATTTATAAATTTAGTATAATTTTGAGAATTAAAAAGATACAAGATTATCTGTATGCGATCGTACAGGATGTAATTTGAGTTCATAAGCCTTTTCCTGGAAGATTTATGTTGCTAATTCCTAAGCTTCCGATCACATTTAATTAAATCTTAGACCCAGAGAGAAGCCATTCAATTCATTTGTCCATTTTCTGTGGCACCAGGATTCAGATCAAAACTAGTCTGCGAGGAGAAATAACTGCTAAATATTCTCTGTGCTTTAACGTTCCATGTCACAGCCATCTACAGCAGCCCTTTTAAACACACACTCTGTTTCAGGGGATTTTGTTCCCCGGGGGAATCTTACAGTGTTAGTACATTCAAGGTTCAACTTCATATTAAAATGAAATATAGGGCGGCGCCTGTGGCTCAGCGAGTAGGGTGGCGACCCCATATACCGAGGGCTGCGGGTTCAAACCCGGCCCCAGCCGAACTGCATCAAAAATTAGCCGGGCGTTGTGGCGGGCGCCTGTAGTCCCAGCTACTTTGGAGGCTGAGGCAAGAGAATCACTTGAGCCCAAGAGCTGGAGGTTGCTGTGAGCTGTGACCCTACAGCACTCCACCGAGTGCGATAGAGTGAGACTCTGTCTCCACAAAACAAACAAACAAACAAACAAACAAAAAAAAGAAATATAAACATTACCTCAAGATTTAGAGGGTTTGGAAGTTATTTCTTTCTCATACATCCATCCAAAAAGATGAAACTGGGCAAAACATGTTAAAAAACTTTTGTAGTAAGGTTTTATGAGTTTATAATGTTTATTATTGGGATAAGAAGAGATATCATTTTATATCCTTTGAAGTATGTCCCTCTCTCATCCTGATTTTATTCATAGGACACATATGTGAACATATGTATGTTCCAAAGACAGGGAGTTATTATTTTCATAAATAATTTATTTCCTTCATTTAATTTCCTTATCCCAGGTTGTCAGAGTACCTGAGGAGGAAGGATTATTGTGCCTCTACAAGGGGATACCTCCATGTGGAGGTTTGTTGAGGCTCAGAAAGAAAATTGAACAGACACTCAGTAACAGCCTGCTGGCCTCTCTCTTTGGGGCATACTCACTGCGCCACCGTTTGGGGGAACAAATGCAGTAAAACCCTAAGGTAGATGGCCTCCCCATATTGCTGAGTGGGAAAGCCGGTAGAGAGTGAACTCACCTCAACACGGTGGCCCATGTGGGATCTCCTGCAAGACTCTATTGCTGTATAGTACTAATTAGTTTACAATGTAAATATTCTGGTATTTACATCAGACAGGACAGATTATAGTCCCCATTTAGCAAAGTTGGGAAATGAATCATCATGTCCATTTCATCCGTGCTCTTAAGTTACATACTCGAGACTCTAATACTGGTTCTTCTGACCCTAAATCTAGAATTCATTATTAAATTGCAACAAGTCTGAACACAGGTCAGAACACAGGACAGATCCTCAGGGATCTAACTAGTGCCCAGGGAAAATTCCAATTTCTTTCTTAAGGACAACAGTGTATACACCGTAAAGGTCAAAGTTAAAGAACTCACTGCTTAACTCTTATAAGCACGTATGGAAATAACACTTATAGGAAATCCAGTGGATTTGGGGGAGGAGAGGCTGGGTAAATTCACACCCAATGCTTACAGTGCATGCTATTGGGTGATGGGCACACTTATAAATTTGACTCAAACTCTACAAAGACATTCATAATATTCTGAAACTAAAAAAAACAAAACATTTTCTTTGTGGTTGAGGCCATGTCATTCACAAGACAAGGGTCAGCAAATATTTTCTATAAATGATCAGAATGTAAGTATTTTAGGGTTAATGGCCTATATCTATGCTCTCTGCATCTTTCTCTTACCCATTGCCCTCCTTTTTTTTTTTTTTTTTACAACTTTTAAATTGTGAAAATAATTCTTAGATTGGTGGTTGTATAGATGCAGGGGGGTTTTGACCCACACATCATAGAGTTCATCAGAGCTCTGGACTTAGCAAATTCTAGAGCACCAAGGGATGATGTGTAATGCAAACCTTAGGGCAGTAACTTCAATCCCTTACTCTGAAATACTGTTTCACATGTAAGGGAATATCTGTGACTCCCACAAAACAGTTCATCTATCTGACTTACCCACAATTTTTGGCTATTGTTAATTTCCTGTCATTGACCACAATTCAAGACAAAGCCATATTTAGCTTGCTATATACACTAGATCTTTGACAGTCTCAAATTTAAAGTTTATGGTTTTTACTATTCCAGAGACATGTCCAAACGCTCATGAATTAAAAAAAAACAACAACTTTTCACTGTTGAGTTGAGGCCTATGGATCTGCTGTGAGAGAATTGACTGTACAATTAGTGAGACTAGCAACGTGACCAAGGGTTGCTTTTCTTCTCCTCTTGTGTCACCTCTAACCTCTGATAAGTACTCTTTTGTTGGGGGGGGGTGGATAAAAAGACTTTAAAAAGAAGGTAGCTTCTGGAGTACATAAGAAATTATAGCCATACTATATGTATGGCATATGTAGCCATAGTACATAAGAAGTAAAGTCTTCTTTTAAGACTTTAAAAAGAAGGTAACTTCTGGAGTACATAAGAAATTACAGCCATTAACCACAAAGAGAAGACCTACATACATTAATTTAGCTAGCATCTGAGATGTCTGATAAAATACGATGTAAAAGAAGTAAGAAAACATTTACACAAAGGTTGTTGTTAATTCTCCTACTAGAGAAAAGTACATATACTAACATGAAGGAGTTTCTTCACTTTTTTCCCAGTTAAACTTGACTGCATTTTATATTTATTTATTTATTTATTTATTTATTTATTTATTTATTTATTTATTTATTTTGAGACAGAGCCTCAAGCTGTCACCCTGGGTAGAGTGCTGTGGCATCACAGCTCACAGCAACCTCCAATTCCTGGGCTCAAGGGAGTCTCTTGCCTCC